>VUQS01077503.1:14942-29917 GCA_015108495.1 Heterochromis multidens
TGTTTGTTTGAATGAAAGAGTGGATTTGCCAGCAGATTTTTTAAAGCTGCAAATGCAAAGGCTTGAGAATAATGAAAAATGAATATTCCTCAAAGTGCCTAGCTTTCCTATTTTAACTCCGATTTATCAAGCAAAGACTCCCAGGCATGCGAAGATGTAAATAACAGCAATTGCAAATGTAGTGTATAATAAATGACACAGTATAACATCCCAAATGGCACATGAATTCATCTGAAAGGAAATCTCACACTGCTTGGATTCTGAACAGCAAAGCAAGCTGTTTATATAGATGTCATACACGTACAGTTGTGTGGGATATTGATTGTGTGCATGGCTGACATAAGCTCTGCTTTGGATTTAATGGCATGTGCGGCAGTAGTGGTGGGCTCACGCAGGCTACCCTGTGGTTATCTAGAGATTGACAATATTCCCTAATAACAACAATAAGCTTTTCAGCCCACCCTGACCTTTGACCTTTGTGTGGAGTGCGGAAAAGTAAGCGAGAACTTCCATTTGGAGCATTAAAAATATCTCCAAAAAGCCCACTTTTTCACTCTCCCTTCGCACACATGCAGTTAAAGGTTAAACTCCTGCCTACAGTCACTCATTACAGAGTGCCATGTGTGTGTCTGTGGGTGTGAGACAGAGTATAGGGGGAGAGAGGGAGTTCTTGGCTAGTGTCGAAAGCGGTTAAATCATCGCACATAGGAGCAAAGTGGCACTTATAGCACATAAACGTCAGTTGGAATGAGTTGATCTTGGGCAGCCGGTATAATATGCATGTGTGTACAAGTCTGAGTGTGTGCATTTGTGTGTCTTTTGTGCACTTGTGGAAGAAGCAGCGAAGGTTAAAAACAGAAAGAAGTTTCAGTCAAGCATCTGCTCACATCAAGTTCAATTATCAGGCTGTGAAAACATCCAAGGTAGATTTTCCTCAGTACTTTTCTTCTTCTCAGTTTTTTTTTCCTCATGTTCCCCACAGTAACAAAATGGACGTCTTTCAAGCCACATAAATGACAGAACTTGTAATCATTCATTGCAGCTTGAGTAAAAAAAGGCTTTTTTTTCACTCCCCGACAGGCCTCATCTCGCCATGGTTTTCAGCGAGGCTTTGTATCAGCAAGGGCAGTCGCTCACGCTGCACAAGCAGGTGATGATTAAAGGCTGACCTTACGCTTAATTAGTGGCAACTGGGAGATTTCACTGCTTGGCTATGAATCATGGGAGGAAAAAGCAGCCGCCAGGGAAATGTTACCTAAGTGATTAGGTGAGGGGTGTAAATCAATAGCGCCGTTGACCTGCGAATGGAGTGGTGGAGGGAAGTGAGGTGCGAAATGAAGATGGAAAAAAAAAAGAGTGAAAGGACATGATTAACACTAGTGGCCCGCTCCTGTTTCACAGACATAAACAGCCATGGTACTCTCTTACTCAGGGTGAATTAAGAAACTGAATTAATGAGTAATCTTTAATTAGTATTTTCATATGGTACCAGACCAGGTGAAATGGAATTTCTGTTTATGTGTGCTGGCTTGGAAAAGACAAAATTGTACACTAAAATTTGCCAGCGGTTACCTGTGCCTGTGAAGGCCCCACTGCTGCAGAGGAAGAAAGAGGAAAGTTGTAGTCATCTCCAGCACTCTGGTTCGGATAAAACAATTAATCTTACACTGAGCACGCCACCCGAAATCTAAGAAAGGAGCTAAATGCCTCATTGAAACCTAAAGCTTTAATCGCTTCTGTGAGGCAGTTTGTGCCAAATCAGTTGTTGATGCTTCATTCCCATTCTCCACTCTAAATGGGAGAAACTCCCCTTAATATGTAGCCAAGGTCAGGAGACACATTAGTTATTGAAGAGTGGAAATCAATAGCCAAAGCAGTCCTTGACAAGGCACACCTGAGAATGGCAAACTACAACTTATCTGGTTTCCAGTGAGGACACGTTTGTGTGTGTGTTTGTGTGTGTATGCTAGCTACTGTGTGATACAAGGCAGCATGTTGAAATCAGCAATCAATACAGTGGACCAGCTAGTGGGGCTGCAGAAATAAGTAATTTTTGGAAGACAAATAATCACAGCAAACTCTGAAAACATTTCATCGAATTCTAAAGCTTAATTTTATATTGTTGTTTGTTTATTCCTTACAGTGAAGTTCAGAAAACAGCTAGATACTGAGTAATGGGTTTTGATAACTTCTTCCTGACCTAAAAATTAAGCTAATGAGAGTGTGTGTATATATATATATATATATATATATATATATATATATATGTATAGAGAGAGAGAGAGAGAGAGAGAGAGAGATAGATAAAGATATATATACACACACACACATACATACAGTGGGGGGAATAATTATTTGACCCCCCGCTGAATTTTCTAAGTTTGCTCACTTACAAAAAAATGAACAGTCTCTAATATTTATGGTACTTTCAATTTAATGGAGACAGACAGAATATCAACCAAAAATCCAGAAAAAACACATTATATAAAAGTTATGAATTGATTTCCATGTCATTGAGTGAAATAAGTATTTGATCTCCTACAACCCATCCAGAATTCTGGCTCCCACAGACTGGCTGTGCATAGAGCTGAAGCTTTAATTTACCAAGTGGCGGCCAAGAAACCTAAAGGTTTTAGAGGGTTTCTGTAAAGAGGAGTGGGCCAAAATCCCTCCTGAGATGTGTGCAAACCTGGTGACCAACTACAAGAAACGTCTTACTGTTGTGGTTCCCAACAAGTCAGTACTAAGTCATATTTTGCTTGGGGATCAAATATTTATTTCACTCAATGACATACAAATCAATTCATAACTTTTATGTAATGTGTTTTTTCTGGATTTTTGGTTGATATTCTGTCTCTGTCCATTCAAATGAAACTACCATAAAAATTTGAAGTTGTTCATTTCTTTGTAAGTGAACAAGCTTACAAATTCAGCAGGGGATCAAATAATTATTTCCCCCACTGTATATCGGTGTAATTATGAAGTATGAAAAGTAAGTATGAAGGAATCTGCCGTAGTGAATTTAGTGTGTTCACTGTCTAGATTGAACAAGAAAATGTTAGCGAGAAGAGTTACTTCTTTAGATATTGTTTTTACTTAGAATATGTATAGCTTGAATCAGTGCTAATTTTTTTCTTTTTTTTAACAAAAATGGTTACGTGCTGCTGATAATGATAGGAACCAAGCTAAGACTAATGTTATCATTTGTGGCTGTCTGAAACAACCCAAATAGCCTAAATAGAGATCAGTCAGAAATCAGTCTATAATTGACAAAAAGCCTTATAACTTACATATGATACTTACTTATAATTCTTACAAGTGTGGTGTATATTTTCAACATATAGAAAGTACTGTATAAAGATTTAAAATATCACGTCACAATATCACACAATGTCACATTTGATGTTTGACCTCTCCTTCAAGGTCAATAGATTGAAGGTCAATTGTAGGTCAAAAACTGAAGGTCAAAGTGATAATAATGCTATATAGAGGTTTCTTGCTGCCATTGTTTATATTAACAACATACAGGCATATAGGAAATGATATATGATGATTCTAAATCTTAAGTTATTTTATTATAACTTTGTTATGTAAATTACAGTCACAGGTTATAACTGTTTAAATACATAACAATTTGAATACATGTACAATGTTCCTTTATACTGTAAGTATAATTTTTTTTGAAAACAAAATAAACTTTGAAAACTTTTTGCACTTGATATTTATTACTAAACATTTAAATTAATTTACTAAACAATGGAATGAATGCTACATATGTACTATAGCCACATAAATAAAAAATAATAAAAAATAATTGTACTCAAATTTATGTCACGTATATTAAAATGGGTTTCAACAGGGCAAATAACAAAAGCCTGCACTTTGCACTTGTTTTTAAAATTTCTTCTTAACTTTTTAAAAGTATTTTTAAAAAGAACAAAGAAAAAAAATTAATAAACAGAAAATACAATACTATTCTCTTAAAAGCAAATACTGCCCAGAGCTGCCTTGGTGGAGGTTTGCGCTCTTGGAGTGCTTCTTGTTAGCTGTTTGTTTTAGTCTGCTTTTAACTGTTAACTGAGGCTCTTTATGCTCTCACCAACATTGTAGCTATACCAAGTGATAGCAGTATTAGGAAGAAGGAACACGAGAAGCTCGAGAAATATCAAGGGCTAAGAGAGGAGCTAGAGAAGATGTGGAGGGTGAAGGCAACAGTGGTCCCCATGGTAGTCGGAGCACTCGGGGCAGTGACCCCAAAATTGGGTGACTGGCTCCAGCAGATCCCAGGAATGACATCCAAGATCTCTGTCCAGAAGAGCGCAGTCCTAGGAACAGCAAAGATACTGCGTAGGACCCTCAAGCTCCCAGGCCTCTGGCTGAGGACCACAGCTTGAAGGATAAAAACTGCCCGCAGAGCAAACGGGGAATTTTTATATATGTGTGTGTGTGTTTATATATATATATATATATATATATAGAGAGAGAGAGAGAGAGAGAGAGTTTAGATTTTCTTTTATTGGTGACTTTACCCAAAATGTATGTAATCACGGTATCCTGTAACCAAATGTTTTAGTAGTCTTCTCAACTAAAGTGGTTTTAGTACTACCACCTTGTTATTAAGACAAACCCTAATCATTGTATGTTTAACATGGAAACAGACAACACTTCAAAAGCTTTCAAAAGCTCCTTTTTTGCTCATCTCTTGTGCTAAATGACACACTTGGAGGTTAATTTAAATCGAAATCAATTCACTAAATCTGCTTGCAATTAAATACCAGTTCCTAATGCCCCATGAATATGTGGCCCGGGCACTGGCGCTGTGATTCTATCAATTCAGGTGGAGACAAGTCCCATGTGGCTCATTTCACTCCCACATACGCACACACACACACACACACACCTCCACGTCCAGTTAAAATTGACTCTATTGAGGAGGAACAGCATGCTTTCTCATTGCTTCAGCGGTAATTGGGTTCTGCGCCCTTACTTTTTACATGAAACACATTTTATGGAGCAATTTAAAATATGTAGAGCTGCATAATTAGAAAGAAATGACGGAATGAGTGGGATCCGTGCCATGACAGCAGCAAGACGAAATGCCTTTTGTACGCTTTGGGTTGCTCACTGCTGAGGCAATCATTTGTCTGAAAAGAGAGACTGAGTGGGTTTGGACATAAACGTCAGATCACCTTGCATTACAATGTAAATATTAGGAGACTTGATCAAGCAAGGCTGTAAAATCTGTTTAGAAGAGTGAATCCAAATGGGGTCATCCATAATTGATTTTGGGAGAAGATGGAGGAAGGAAACACGTGAAGGTAAATAATGATTATCTCTCAGGAACATATGCTGATACTGTCATAAACTCCCTCCAAATGACTTATTTGGCAGTTGTTGTCTTGACCTGTGTGTGCTGTGTAAATGTTCAAACGCTGAGGTGAGGCCAGATGTTTGGCAGACACGTGTGTGCATTAATAAACAGCATGCACACACATGCTTTGTGCACGCATATACAGACACTCGCACAATCCACACATCCACAGCAACAGCTACACACAGGTTTACACACACATGCACGCGCACACACACAAGGGTCTCACTTGACATCCTCTGGGAGTCACTGGGAAAGAGTCATTTTTTTTCTCCTCCTTGCTTGTTGATATTTGTCCTGTCAGCTCTCTAAACCGACTGCTGGCTCCTGTACGGACCTCAGGAAAACACTTCAATCACTGGTGCAAATATTTAACATCTTCAAAAGAAACTACATTTACTTTCTGCTAATTGAGGTTGCTGAAACAATAATAAGCAACAACAAGCAATAAATCGTTCTCGTTAGGTCTTATCAATTCCCTTCTTTCCCTTAATGTGTAATAAAGCATCATTTCCCAGTCATAGTTGTAACATCACTTTGGCTCAGGGATCTGTTTTCCTGTAATGCTAATTTTGGTTACCAGCTCTAGCTTGGGGATTTTTGCTATGTGTTGGAACAGCTAATTAGCTAGTGACATACTTGGAGTTGTACTCAGGCCATGAGGGTTTTACCTTAGAGACTGTGTGGATTAGCCTCACTGTAACAACTACAGTTGTAACTGATGTAGACTTAACCCCTTTCTGCTTTTGCTGTTCCAGCCCTATTTTTTTTTTCCTGTTTTAACAAAATTCTATGTAATCTATGATGTAAACTGTCTAGAACAATGGATAACTCCTAAAGTTAAATATCATACTTCTACCACTAAGTAACGAGTAAATTACTTGCATTCATCTTCATCAAATGTAGAATTTCTGCTTATATTACTTTTCCCCCCATACACTACCATTACAAAAGAGCAATCTCAAGCTGCAGACAAGGTTGAATTTTATTCTTCTATTATGATTTTTTTTAAACAAAGTTTTGTTTGTAAATGTTGCATGAAGCCT
This sequence comes from Heterochromis multidens, assembly GCA_015108495.1. Taxonomy (NCBI): domain Eukaryota; kingdom Metazoa; phylum Chordata; class Actinopteri; order Cichliformes; family Cichlidae; genus Heterochromis; species Heterochromis multidens. The sequence goes on from VUQS01077503.1 coordinate 21,360, forward strand.
ATATATTTTTATGACCCCATCAGAGTTAATCTATAGGCACAGAAAATCTATAGCAAAGAAAACATTAACAAAAGTGCAGTTGGTCACGCAACATGGAAATAAACCTAGAAGCTAGAAAATTTTTTTGATTGATGTAACAAGCAAGTAGTTTTCATTTGTGTAAGCAGGCACCATCTTTGGTGCCCAATATTACTTTCTCCTTAATAATGTTTATTAATTTCATGTTTAGTTGTTAAAGTACTAAATCTGATATGCACCCGAGTGTGGCAGATCTAGATGTGGGCTGCAAGACAATTTGAAACAATAGAAACTGCTCCTTGGTTTTGCTTAATGAGCAGCTACTTTCACATGTTAAAAAACAAGGGTGATAAGTAAGATCAGTTTCTTTGTACTTTTAAATGGGAAAAAGTGAGATGTCTCTGTAGAAAGCTTTATAACTGCCAGATCCTCATGTCTGAACACAAACCTAATAAAACATGTTAATGGATAATTACCTCCAGATCACAACTATATGACAAATTAATTCTTCTAAAATATTCCTCCTTAGCACTGAATGAACTGTAACCCTAACCATGTTCTTTATCTTTGATGAACTCCAGCATATCATGTTCTATAAATAACATGTCCATGTTTAAAGCCCTTATATGACCTTCATGAAGCACTTTAATAATAAGAGCACTGGTTATTATAGCAGTTATTGAAGCCGTATGGCCAGAAATCGTGGTCTTCTAATTCTCCCAGTTATTCAGAACTGCTGTGGTCGCATCTGGTTTCTCTCAGGTTTAAATCAATCCATGTCATGATTCACCCTGAGAAACAGCGCAGCCGCTTGGAGGTCCTCAAAGAGCTCATGTATCTGGATCTCCTCCTCTACTCGTGTACTTGTAAAATTTTGCGAGCGTGGAAAGTTTTGTTTAACTGTATCCAGAATGATTCCCTTTGCTTGAAGGCATTTTACATCAGACATCCCGTTTTAGTGCTGGATGTCTGGAGAGGGGGATTTCAAGGAGGTGCCCTTGTTTTCTGACAGTCTGAGTGCTTGATGGCATACAGTTAAAATAGCTGAAATTCTTGTACAAAGAGCCGGCAGGCTGTATTTATCCTTTATTTCATCTAATACTGTACAGCACATTTGTTTTGCATTAGACATCTATTTCCAATATCAATTTAAAAAGTATTTCAAAATTCCAGATGATGCTCATTTATGTTTTCCAAAGACAACCACAAAACTACTTACTTCCAAATGAGTCACTGCATTGACCCACATGATGAAAATATACATTTGAAATATGTTTCTTTTAAAGCCTGTACTGCAAACCAACCACACATTCGTTGTGTATTTATTACAATAAAGTGCTGCTGTGATAATGTATTTACATTAGTGATTAACATTGTTAACAAAGTTATTGACAGTTTTATTGTATAACTCTTGAATAGTGATTTATGTTGCAGCAAAGCTTCTTACAGTACACTAAGTTATTATTATTATTATTATTATTATCATTATTATTAGTCACAGTGGAGATGAAGATAGGAAATGTGGAGAGAAAGGGATATGACAATGCAACATAGGTATACCAAACATGGGCGTTGCACTTGTATGGTGCCTTAAACACTATACATTACTTATGTAATAAAAAAAAGGTGTATGACATCATTTAATAAATGTGTTGTTTACAATCCAGTTATATGAACAAATATTTAAGAATAAAAGTGAAAGTGAAATGTATGTAATAAATTCATGTATAACTTTATTACGTACATGATATATACATTGTAATGAGTAAATGTAGTTTTCTTTTAGTTGCAACCAGCAGTTAAATGGATAGGTGACAGTAAATCGATCCTGAATGTGTCTAAGGGCGTTTTCACACCTATAGTTCATTTACTCTGGTCTGAATCAGTTGATGAGTTTGTAAACTTGTAGATTTTTCCTGTGGTTTGGTTTCTTTTCAAAAAATCCAATCGAACTCCAAGCGAACCAAAATGCATCACTGCAAACCACGTGAGAATGTTCAGCCCGATTATTGGCCAGATGTGTCTAGGGCGGGAACAACAAAACTACATACAGGAAGAAGGCGCTGTGTTCTGGACTAATGGAGAACATGGAGCTAGTTGCTAACCTGTACTGACATTTACACATCTATAGTACCTTGCCGCATCCCAGAATGCAAAATAGACGTGGCTCTGGGAAGGTTTTTAGCTCAAACTTGCAACGTACACCTGGTAGATGGTTTGGATCAAGGGGGAAAACGAACCATTTAAACTGACTAAACACAGGAGGTGTGAAAACGCCCTAAGACAAATAGCATTACATTTGGTTCAAACCACTCTATTAGAAAGAATCCATTTTTAAACTGCATTAATCGTGTGCTTATTCAGAATGTCCATGAAGTCAGGGCTTCTGTGTATAACCTTAGACAGTAAATTATCTTGGACAAAACATATTAATATAATGGTTGCTAAAATGGAAAAGACATTTATGTAGTTAAAAGATGGGCATAATTTTTGCCAGGTAAGTATACAGGCTTTGATATTGTCTCGTCTTGATTATTGGATATTTTTTTCTATCTTTCAAAGCATATACATCTTAATAAACCTTCAATTCACAACCTAGTTATAAGTGTTTTTGTACTTGAACTATACTGGAACATGCAGCTTCCATTAGTGTATAATGACCTTTAATGGTAGAAACCAAGTGTCATGAAGTAACTGTGAGCTTTAAACTGTTACATCCTGATGCTCGTAGAGTATGTAGGTCTATATGTACCCTATCTCTTCCGTAACAGGTGGGCCAATCTGAATGAAATGTTGCATGAACATTGTCACAAATACAGCAACAATTAACACCTAAATGTTTTTAAAAAAGATTTGTTATAAATCCCAATTCTGTGGATTTTCATATATATTATGTTAATTTAATGATCCCCCTGTGAATGCGATGTTCTGTTCTTCGTTTACATTTCTTTCACATGTCATGTTCAACCTATGTCACCCGTACGTAATTTAACGGTCACCAAAATTTGTTTCCGTGATGGAATTTTGTTTGAGTCACCCCTAAATACAGAATGAAGAATATGAAAAAGCACCGCTTTCAAATTTCATACTTATAATATGATGGAAACAAATCGCATGAAAAGGCCTGGACCTAAGATATGGAAACCGTATTTTTATTTTTCTGCTGTACAGTTTACACCCAGAAACTTTGCTCTATATTTTTGAGGATGTTTCGCAAAGAACTAAGGTGTCCAACTGTTTAAAGCCATATCAGAGACCATTTTAGAAAAAAAAAAGTATTAAAAATAATTCTTTCAATAGGATCAAATTAGTATAGGCGTTAAAGCCACAGACATGGTAGAGAGGTAAAAAAACACATTATAGCATTGTTGATTTTGCTCTTATAATAGGAGCTGTTTAAAATGCGAAGACTAGAAAATAAAACCAGCTTTAATTTCAGGTTATGGATTCATTTTCTGCTTGTTACTGGAGTGATATCAGAATTTTAATAAGCATACTTTTTAATTAGACAAATTGTTTAGGTGCTAGGAGACAGAGTTTTTCCATAGTATTTTAATGCTGCTTTGAGCTTTTTATGCGGCAGCGGACGAATGGCTTCATTGTCCATAAGAAACAAAGAAACTTTATAGAGAGTCTCTGGAAGCTGTGAATGTGAATATAACATTAGCCTTGAAATGAGTTTTGAATGCCTGTCTGGTACCGTGAGCGAGAGAAAGAACATGCGCAACTCTGAGAGGCAATAACAGGTCAGATTTCCCCAAAGGTTCTGACACCGGCACTGAAATTAATTGCACTGTTCTGAAGATGAATAAAGGCATTTGTGCTGTGATTAAGTAAGCTGGAGCGTTCCCTCCCTGCAGGCCTGAACCAACATTCAATAAGCCCACAGCAGTGCCTGCCTGCCTGCCTGATGGACTTTGCTTCCAAGGAGCTGCAGAGCCTGACAGGAAACAGAATGTCTACACACACACATTTGTATACTTCTCCTGTGGAGAAATGCTCCCATGTGCACAAATCCGTGCAGAACCCCCTACCCCCCACCCCCAAACCATATACACACACACACAAAGCTTTCTGCGTGCATGCCAATCTACATACACACAGATTATATGTAAAAGGCAAAAAACAAATACAGGCCTGTCATTTTTCAAACAGCAGGAGCAATAACAGAATGCCTGGTATGCATGAAAAAGTGTGTGTGAAGTGGAGGCGCAGCTGACGCTCTCTGAATGAGGCCGTCAGCGGCTTGCCCTGATAAGAGCATGTTTATGATACTGTACGCGAGATCTGACTGACTGTCACAGCGAATGGAGCCGTCGTGTGATTTTCATCGTCACCTTGGCTGACAACAGGGCTGCAGAGTTTTATAGCATCTGGGAGCAATAAACTGTAGCAGAGATAGCAGAGCTCTGATGGAAGTTTTGAGAACTGTTGGAATATGTCGAGGTCGTCAGGTCTTTATGAACACGGACTTCAAAATTTATGGGGATAACATGTTCTACTTTAGATTTGGTTTTTCTGAATATTAGTAACTTTAGGGGTGGATACCCCAAGTTGTTTAGTTGAAAAAAAAAAAAAGAGAGCAGAAAACCAGCCCACTCTGGTGAGTCATTTCTTCCATAAGCTGTCAGGAAGTTTGAGTTTTAACAGTGGTTTTCTTCTTACGTTTTAAAGCTGTTTGGATTGCTGTGTTTTGAAAGTTTGGCATCTTCTTACCTGGATCAGTGTCAAATCCTATGAGCCAACAAGATTTACTTTCTTCACTGAATGCCATGCAATGGATCGGTCTGGTCAACTTTACATGTCAGCCGGCAGCCAAATCGTTCGTGAGCTGCTTCTCACTCACACGATTTTCCTTGTTTATGTTAACTTAATCTCTCTGACAAACACTGTTCCACTTTTCCACTTCTCTTGCAGTATTCTACTTAAATCTTTGTACTCTTATGGAAGTCTTAACAAGTGTGAGACAAGCAGCCAGGGCCTGCATAGTCACTGCCTAGAAAATGTTTAAAAAGCATTTCTAATATTCCATCATTTCCAGCCTAATATTTGGCAGCGAAGAGAAGGGATATGTAATATCAAGGCATGCAAAAAGGAGTTAACGTCTGTCTCTGTTTTCAGCTCAGCAGAAGGAAAGTCTAAAAGCATAGCCTTGGGCCTGCAATACACTCAAAGCACTGACATTTGCTGACATCCGGTGTAACATCATTTATTTTTTGCTTTTAAGGGTGCTCCCATTTTCTAACTGCATTAAAAAAAAGACTGATATTCAGCTGGATTTACCCTTTAATTATCTCCACCATTGGGCTTGTCTACACATTTGGCTTTAATAGACGCACTGCGATTATCTAAGTGTTTTTCTTTTGGATGCTGGGCTGGGACACGGTTGTAGTTCCAGGGACAAAACAGATTCCCAAATTACTCTAGGGAGGTTGGTATTTCAACTCATTAAAATTCAAAAGTGTACACAATTGAAAACAGGCAGATTCATTACTGTAGTGTGGACTGTTAATCTGTATTTTGCTAAATTTTTATACACAATGCACTTTAACACCTAAGACAAAACATATGCAGCCTGAAAAAGTGGAACCTTGAAAATCTATTGTTGACAAAAAGTTACCTTGCTTTCCAGGATATTTTAAAGTCAGATTAAAGTGTTTGTGCTGTTCTGTTGCATACTAGTGATGTGGCTTCAGGGATGGTAAATATGCTTTGGTCCACACTGAAAATTTTACACAAATACTGGTCAGACTGCTATTAAATTTGGTAGACACACACATGGTCCACAGAGAATTAATTCTTCTGACTGCTTGTGATCCCCTCAGTTTTTCCCTTTAGCAACTCTGTGAGGCTGGCATTTTTCTAGCATATTGGATGGATTTCTATTATATTTGGTGCAGGCATTCATCGTCCCTCAGGATTCGCGGTAGCAGCTTTGGTGATCCTCTGACTTTTCAAATGGTAAATTTGCCAAAAAACCTTGTTCTATGACCAAGTCCCTGTAAAACAAAAGAAAAAAAGATTCGTTTTAGCCTCTGCTATGCTTTCTTTTAAATTTTTGACATTTTAGCAAGATGACAATAAAGCAACATGGTAAATATGATAAATATTATTCCTGAAATAATCATGTTAGCAGGTGTAATGAGTATCCTAAACACGAGCATTGTTTTGGTAACCGAATCAGAATACTGACATGAGCATGTAACAGACGGTACAGCCTTGCTGAGCTTCTTACATTTCTGTGAATTCTCATGTGTCCCAGATCAACTCTTCATAGGAGTTGTATTCCTGCTTATCAGTAGTGTTTTATTTGATGATGAAAATAATTTAAATCACCATTCTAGGTTTGATTATCTGTACTTCTGCCTGATTGTTTATTTCTGTAACCTCCTTTCTTTGCTTTCCCCACACCCCCTAACTAGTCAGCCCCAACAAATGACTGATCTGTTCTGAGCCGGGTTCTGTCTGATGATTTTTCCTGTTAAAACGGAGTTCTTTTTCCCCACAATCGCTAAGTGAATATTTACAAGGGATCGTTTGATTGTGAGGCTTGTGTAATGTTTTCAGGTAGTTACCTGAGTGTGCCTTGGGATGACTGGTAATTGCAAATTAAACATAAAACTAATTTGAAATGTATGTTATTTTATTTATATCACTTTTTTTAATTTTAATTTTTTCATTTCATTTGCCTATATTGTGGGAGAACAACTTCCATTGACACTGAAAAGGCGATTTTCTTCTTAGTCATTGTTAAGTTACTTTTTGCATATAAAACATTATGTGTTTTTTTTTTTAAAGAAAATCTGCACAGAGTTAATATATAGTCTGGTATTGGGACAAGGAGCCTACATGCCACCAAGAAGAAGGGCACCTAACAGGAGATTAGCTGCTTTATGTTTTCAGTTACTTCTTACTTGTTACATAACTTTAACTGTGTATAACTGTAAAAAATACCATTATTGAATCTATAAAAAAAAGATTGCAGACATACCACAGTGGAGACAGATTGCAGACCTGTCTGTATATCTCTTAACAATGTCTGCATGTAAAACTTGATTTTTTTTTTCACTGTTAACTGCTTTATTTCTGGTGCCTCCTCTTACCTCCTGCCTCCCCAGTGTCTGTTTTAGGAGGAGCTGCACTTCACTCAGCCCTTGACCTCAACCTCAGAGAAACTTGCCTCCTGATATCATTCAAAAAAGGAAGCAAAAAAGAAAACTTAAATGCTATTTTGGCATAACTAGAGACTAGATTGGTAAAAGAGAAGCAAAAATGAGATGTGATAATGTGTAAGACCTGCACTGTAACAACTGTGCTAGGAAGAAGGGAACTTTTATACAATCATATACCACTCTTCGTGAATAAAGTTGAATGAGGTAAGTGCTTATGCCAAAACATAATAACAGGAAGCTACTGTTTTTTTTTTAAATATAATACCATATTTTGTGCATGGTGATGGTTATTTCAGTGCTTATTTTCTGTTATTTTTTATTTACTGTGCATTTAGCCTTTGTTGTGGCTGTCTGATGCAGTTTCCTCTGTTTATTCTGTTTATGTAGATTACAGTAGCTAAAAGTGTTATACTACAGAATATTCTGTACAAGTTAGCACCATTAAACTTTTTCACTGTAGGAAACCATTATCCTAGATTACAGAAGGTACACTATAAAATAACAGCTTCATGCTAGCAAATCTATCTTTCTGTATTGTAATTAAACAGTGACATTTCTCACACAGTAGCTTCAAAATTCAAACTATTTGAAATGTGCTGCTTCAGTACTACAAATTCACACCACTTCAAGGTAAAAAATGTCTACACAGTGATACCCAGAACCAAACCAACAGCTTATGATGTGTGTGAAGATGTTTTTTTTCTTTTTTTCTCTTAAGCAGCAAAGAGAAATGATGCTAACTGTTGACATTCTTCAGAAGATGACTGCCTTATGATTGGAACCATAAAGGTAATCTTTATAAGGTGAAGCATCTGAGAATGTAGACACAGACATGTGGTGGGAGTGGAGGCACTTCATACGTCAGCAACCTGTCTGCCTGCGTGGGTGATTCATGTTGGCTATTTTGTGTCAAAATCTCACCACAAATCAGCTTGCCATGAAAAGGAGACTGACACCGTCTAGAGACAGTCTGTGCTGGAATTCTCAGATATGTCGAAGATGCAGAAAAGACAAAGATGAGCTCAAACGCTGCCATGCAAAACTTGTTCATTTGCACAACTCACCATCTGCTGTTTCCCTGTAGTTCCTTAATAATTCAGAGCTAGAAAACCAAAGGCTGCCCAGTTTGTTTTATTTATCTCTGTTTGTTACCGTAGCACCTTGCAACTTGTAATTGTCATACACAGTGCTTTCACTTCAGTTGCAAAATTGTTTATTAGGTATGAACAGAATGGAAAAAAATAAAAGCCTGAAGTCACAATGTCTCTCTGTGCGGCCATTAAACGAGCACATGAATTATTTCCATTGGAAGTCCCCCCCCCCCTCCTATTTTCCCATTTTGTTTTTATCACTTCTCAAGTTTTTAAT
>VUQS01077503.1:29937-63914 GCA_015108495.1 Heterochromis multidens
TTCTCAAGTTTTTAAGTGTGCGTCGTCACCCCGGTTTTTCCCCCATGCCTCCCCTCTCGTTTGAAATGTATCGTTGGCAGAATAATGGAGAATTACCCTGTCTATAAAAAGCTCCTGAAGTCAGGAGGTACACCGCTGCCAAACGACACTGAAAGCAATTACCGTATGTTTCAACACCCTTTTCATAGGAAGGGATCTGTCTCGAGGGCCACTCACCATGGGTATGAGACTCATTTGGTTCACATTACCATATCCTCCTGCAGCACAGTCAAGCCCTGGCTGTCACTGCCTCATCTATTCAGTGTCTTCTGTGTGTGATGACTGTGTCCTTGCATCAACAGAGGATGAAGGAAGAGAGAAAAAAAAAGCATGCATGCAAACATGTCTTTGTTTTCATTTCCCAGGCATCAAGCAAGAACTGAGTCTCTGCTACTCGAGTGACCCTACGTGACTGAGAAATGAGATTAAATAAAAAAAAAGGGTAGATGGAGGGCTCGTCCTTGCCGTCTTGGTGCTGTTGGGGAATTGTGTATTCAGCAGATAAAGGTGATGTTCGCTGCCTTCCCCTTCTCAGAGAACAATGCTATTGTTAAATGTCACAAAAGGAGCAAGAGAATTCTCAATAAAACCCTGAAAGATGGTGTGATTTGTTTCTCTCCCACCGTTTCATCTCCCCAGATATTTCCAGCACCGCCTCCCCTCACACACCCTCCTTTTTTTCTGTCCCCTTCTGGCGCTTGAACTCTGAGTGGGTTTGCTGTTAATTGGATTCAGATTGTAGAGATAATACAGTCTTACGCAGAGCACTGCTTGGCCCGGCTGTGTCGGGTTTTCCCGAGCCCAGGCCTCCAGTTAATGCCGACGAAGTAAGTACAGTAGTCTCACAGAGGAGAATGTGTGAGGAAACAGTCTGCTATGCATCTGCACGCCAGGCGGCATTGCCAGCGGGAGGAGGTCACCCAATCATTAGTGCCCCAGGGATGATGTCATCCCGCTGTGCGCCGAACGCCAGTCAGGCCCCCCCCCCAACAGACACACACGTGTCCTTCCCTGCCTCAGAGAATGCATCATCACCGCCATCCTGCTGAGTCAGCTGGGTGTACTTTGTGCGTGCATGTATGATTGTGTGTATGTGTTTGCATAAGTAACCTTAACATAATATGCAAAAAAAAAGAAAAAAAAGGGAAAGCACACTAAAAGAGTTTTTTTTTCTGCAATAAGTCTGAGCTCCAGTTGTCAGTGAGGATAACTTTAAATTAAATTCAAGCTACCTGCCTGGACTGTTGAAGAATGTCAGCAGTAAAGTTATACTGTAATTCCACCAATCATGCACTTCCTACTTGCGAATCCCAAGAGGGAGGAAAACACTTTTGTTTCCATGGTTTTTCTGTTTGTTTGGGCGGGCTGACTGAGACAAAAGTCTTTACAGTACGTGTGGAGGAAGTATGTTTTGTTGCTTCTGCTTGGATGACGAATGCAAGTTTTGAGAGTAGCCAGGAAAGAAGCGACGCAAAAAAGAGACTGCAAGAAGAGCTGCATAAAAAGCAGAAAAAAAGATACACGAGTGGTGGCGCATCAAAAGCTCCACATTTGTTTTCAATTTCCGGCAATGATCCCTGAAACCAAATCAGAGCACTCGCACTGGAGGACCAAATTGGCACGAAACATGCTCTTACCCTCCTACATCACCCCATTCTGCCGTTCTCTACAATAATATTTTCTTTCACAGGCAAAGAGCATGTTTGATCACCCCTTTTATTAGAGAAGAGGCCCGCCTCAGAAGTGCCTCCCTGCCGCCCATTCCCACCGCTGTCACTGTCTGTCTTCGCCACCACACGCTGTGCAGCCTGGCGCAGGGAACGCAGAAAAGAGGGAAAAGGGCCCATGCTCAAGGGCTCAGATGTGGGATAAAGTGCCAAAGCGAGCCTCGGTTCTTCCATCCAAAGGGTCATATTATGTTCAGAGATTGGCTTTCCTCCACGAAGCCAGGCTCCTTATTGATCAATAAGACAAGTCACCCGTTTGCATTAATCCCACAGGCTGCCCACATGCAGGAATCTGCAACACAGGGAAAATCTTCCAAGAGGTAATTTCTTCATGTTTGCAGTGAAGAGACCCAGGAAAAAAAAAAAAAAAAAATCAAAAACGTATTCTGTTTTTATAGTTCCCCTCATTGATTTTTTTATAAGCGTACAGACTTGGCAGGCAAATTCAGGTTTCCTCCCCTGACTATGAAGGGAAAAAAAATACCACTTAATGTCTATCCCCTTTGTTCTCTGCGTCAAGTCAAAGCCTTGGGTGATTTACACCAGAGGTGAGGTCGGAGGTATTGTCTGAAGGCAAGCCTGGAATTCCTACTGCACTGAGTGTTTCCTGTATTTTTTTTAGCCTGGCTTGCACATCTTGACCATGACAAGTAGTAAAATGCCAACATACACTAGATCATCTCTTAAGGGACATGTGTGCAGGAGTCTGCTTCCTGCCTGCATTGTCCGAGAACAGTATCCTGTTTATTACAGCTGGATGAACCACAGAAGAATGGCTGGGCAACACCTACATTTGTAGCAGTGGTCATGCATTAAATTGGGACTTTTAGTAGAGATAAGAGGGTTAAGGTTAAATTAAGGAACAGATGTCTGAAACAAAGCAATCAGTCTCCTAAAAAACGGCCAAGCTCCCTTTTGTCTTGTGTCTTCACAGATTAAAACTTTTGTGTGCACACCTTTTTCTTAAATGTTTGTTGATTTTAAAATCAATTTCTCAGTCATACTTGTACACAGAAATGCTCATTTTGTATGTTCACTCACAGGCTCTCAGGAGGCAAATACTTATTATGGAGCTTTCTGTTTTTTCACACTGATGGATTACCTTGTTGAATTTACAGGAGAATGTATCATAAATCACTGCTATGCTGACCTTTTCTTATAAAATGTGAATCAAAAGGGAGAGAGCTGATTTGGGTGTAAACTATCAGACTGCTTTGGCTGAGGAAGTCTTTCAAGGCATCTGTCAGATATGGATATTACAGTAAAGCACTGATGTAAGGGAGCAGACGGTAAAGAAAATAGTGAGTTATGGCTGTGGACAGAACATAACCTATTCCCTTCCATATACATGATTATAGTCATTGACAAGCACAGCACAGTGTGTTCTTACTGAGCTTTATGTGGCCTTGTTCTGACTAAATGGACACTGTGACTACGTGACTATGAAAGTCAAACTGTCACTCCACTTTAATGACAAACTACTTTTTTGTGCTCTGCAAATACTCACATAGAATCTTATTGTGATGTGTGCACACAGCTTTTGCTTCTGGAAACTAGCTTGTGTGTGTCTGCTTTGAGTTGAAATAGAGTGCCGCAGGAATGAAAATTCTAAAATGAGTTAGCTTTTTACACTTCATCTCATAATTGGGTTCTTTGAATGGGTTTTTGGTTGCATGAAGCAAGGTTAACACAACAGAAAAGAGCTTTAACGGTGGTGGGTGACGTTAGTAGCTCGTTTAGAGCCCAACATTAACATTTTACTTCCTGTGGTCATAAAAATGGCGTTTGATCGCGGAGAATATCTTGCTCAACAAAACGCATTAAGTATCATAAATGCTAACCTCCAAGTTGGCTCTTTTGCCCACTTAAATACAATCATTCTTGCTGAATGTTATATGTAGTGCGAATATGTGTAGCTAGTTACAGCCTGAAGACGGTTAGCGTAGCTTAATGCAAAGACTGGGTACAGAGGCCTGACTAATGTAAGGATGTAAGGATGACATCACATAGCACTAGCAAGTCTTCAGTCAAGAAATACTGTGAATTAAAAAGACTGAAAGATACTGGTCGGCAGATTTTTACTATTTGATGGTAAGCCAACCTAACCAGCTACTAGGTTCAGTCAGTGGTATTAATTTATTAATTGAATTCAACTTTATCTGTAGTTAATTTTCTGTAATATATTAGGATATTTATATATTGAGTTATTGTATTATTACAGCTATTTGTAATATTTTGTAATTTGTAATATATTATTTAATATTGGTATTTTAACTTGTTAACTACTTTCTTACTGTCCTGGAGCACCTGTGACCACTCAGGGATTAATAAAGTATTCTGATTCTGATTCTGAATTCATGACAAGAAAAATGATGTATTTCTCCAAATGATACTCTTTTAATTTAACTGACAAGACTCCTCCTCAGCTGCCATGAAATATCAGATACTTTGTTGAATTAGTGCTAACAGTCACAATTACTTTTAGTCACTTTTTGTGGCGAAAAAAGCATAGACAGTATAAAAGATGGAAATACCTTCCAGGTGTGCAAAGTGAAAAGCAATAACTTTGCAAGAGGACTTCCAGTCCTGTAGAAGTCTATGAGAACAAGGGTTTCTGACTTGACCTCAGTAAACACTTTATTGATGAGTTTATGGTGTTAGTTACTCATTTTGGGTCATATTGAATAGGTGCATTTTGTAAGTCATAGTCATACTATTATGCTACTAAAACACCAAGATGGTGCTGGCGAAAACACTCATCTCTTGGGGTTGTTACTCAAAAAAGTAATGTATTACACATTACTTGTTACTTTCCTTAGTTACTTAATTACTCGCCGGAGAAAGTAATTCGTTACACTACTTGTTACATTACTTTTGCATTACTCCATAACATGACCTGAATCACGTTGTCTCATAATTGCCAGTTAACAATATAAACCTGAGGATACAGTCCCACACACCAACACGAATCCCTATCCTAATGAACACAGACATATGATCTTTCTTTTAGTTTTTACGTATGAACACCAACTCAACAACATAAAACAAAGATGAAAACCAACCTAAAGAGACTTCAAAGCGATCACGGTGATTCTACTGTAGAAACATGAACAGGTAGAAACGGAGGCTGCAGCCTGACTGCTCATCACTGACTTTGCTACCTGTTGAAGTTCAGGGTCTGGCTGCTGGGCCGGGGTCTATGTTCACTCAGTTATAACATCACTCTGAATTCTTGGCTAGCTTTGTGTTAGCATATTGTGACATCACATTGCCATGGCCATACTGCATTGTCAGGCTTCTGTGCACGTTTGCCCCCACCAAGTCCTCATTCTTTTAATATTGTTGCAGCAAAGAGCCAGAGAAAAATTTAAACTGTACATAATTCTTCATGCTACCGTTCCAGCCATGCTAATGCCATAGTTTTTGATAAAAGCTTAAAAAAAGGATATTTTGTTCATTCAACTTAATAAAATCCTTTATCCTGGGATAAGTACATTCATTCTTGAGCATGTTTCTCCAAATGAGGTAAACTATTTGACAGAGATTATCCTTGGGAGAGGCTGCCAAACTAGAGTATTAACAAAGGGCAACTTTCCCGCCATGCATTTTTCACGCCAGCAGCACGAAGTGAAATTGGTTTCTGAGCTCCTAATGCACCGGTCTCCCCTGTCAATGGGTGATTAGCTGAAAGGACTTTCATATTATGGCCAAAGTTGCAAGGCTCCTTTCAGACGAGAGTCTCGTAAAAGTTCGGGAGGTTCACTTTTCTCATTAGGTTGGAGTCAGCTTCGATTTCCTGTGTGAGCGTAGAGTGGCAGGCCTTGGGTGACTGTTCTAAATGTAAATCATGGCTGAATGGAATTACACCGACAGTCAGACATCTGTATTTTAATTGGCCCCCGGCCACTGCCCCCCTCCTTCCCCTTTCTTCACTCCTCCACCCTTTCCAGCCCTTAGCAACAGGCTTCCACAAAAAAACATTAATTTATAGCCCTGGCGCAAAGAATACATCCCGCTTGTGCGTGCAGAACAAGTGGAAAAAGAGCCTGCAACCTACATGGCAAAAACAATATTTAGCAAATGAGATCACTGCTACCATCCTCACTGTAGCATCAGCATGACAGGGCGGCCCAAAAAATATTTCACTTGGCGACTTGCTGTGGGTTTCTGCAGTCTTTGCCCGCATGTGTTTGTTTTGACTCGAGGCTGCTTATTTTCACTATAGGCTATCTGGCCGTGGGCTGTTAATTGTGAGGAGATCTGGACAGAATGGTGTGTTTTGAGGAAAGGGATTATTTCAGTCAGTCCAAGTGAAGTGTGTATACAGCGGGCCCGCTGTTTAAGCAGGGTGGTCGCTGTGCAGTTGAAAGGAGAGGCGGCAAGGAAGAAAGACAGAAGTAGAAGAGAATAATAGAAAAATTGAATCATACGGAGATGAAAGAGATGCAGGCAGATAGAGAGATGATGAGACATACTAGAGTGAAGTCATTAGGATGTGCGGTAATCCAGATGCAAACCTCAATGTGTTGTTAGTTAATAGTAACAGGAAACCACAAGGCTGTGTTATGTTGAAGACCTGGTAGAGATGGGAGCGAGCTGAGACCTCAGATGGATTTATGGATAATAGGTTTATTGTACAAGCTAATTGTTAGAGGATCTAGGCTGCATGGTGCGCTTGGAGAAAAGGGATTATTCTGATCAGTGTATCCCACCAGTGGAATGTGTGGCTGGAGTCCAATGTTGCGCCTGGGTGTATGGAGGACACTGTGTCTGGACAGAGGGACGAATAAGAGGTGGGTATGGGAGACGGAGAGAAATGTGAAGGCAGAGAAAGTACTCTGAATACAGACCCTGCAGTCTTGCTGCAGGACTATGATACAACCGCCTAAAACCAGAAGGAACAGTGGACTTCTTAGAATTGAGCAGAAGGCTGATGAAAACGCCTCATGCTGAGGCCTCAGCTGAATTTACTGCGTGGGAATAATTGAACTATGGATTTTCTTTTGTTCGTGTACTTTTTTTTTCTTTGCTTTGCTTTTATTTATTTCCCCTCAGTTCTTTTCCTCTAATCTGCCATTTGCCACAGGATTTACATCCCAGTATTGAGTACACCCAGAGAACCACTCAGCGGAATAAGTCCATTACTCACTCAATTACTGGAACAGCACGGCCTGCTGGGTCGGGTTGGGGGAAAAGCAGGAAGGAAGGTCTTGTGGCTACTGTAGGACTTTAGTATGTCAACGGTTTTGGCTAAATTTTGCTCCATGTCTTTCTACAGGACTCCTCTCCATACCAGGAAGCAGTGTACACTATGTATTTAGGCCACTATGATTGTAGGTTCATATAGAGTGCTTGTCATTTAATTTGGCGCTGCGCAGCTATGTGGTGATGAATATTAACATAATATGCCCTTCCCTGGGTGTTTTTAGCTGTATGTATTTAGATACTTTAATTACAGAACAGAAAATGTGATTTATTATAGAGTGCAGCACACGCTCCATTCCTCAGGGCAACGGTGAACAGCTTGCCATTGTTGGAGGCTGTGTGATACTGAGTAGCTAACACACTGGGGTCCCCTCTGTACTGTATGTAACCATATATGGAACAATCACTGCTGAAATTATTTGCTTTGCCTGGGAATCCTTTGAGAAAAGGCATGCACACACACTTTTATGTTCCAGCTCTCCATCTCTTGTTTATTTGCAGCACAGTGCGAGGGCTATCGAACACCATCTTAGCTTTCATCTTCATATCATGTAGCCAGGACTTCCTCCTGCTTAGTTTGTGCAGACATCTGGTATTGTGGACATTGGGTCAGGGGCCCCGCTCAGGAGAAAAGATGAGATATTAGCATGTGGAGAAAGAGAAGGCGAGAGGTAAAGACAGACAGGAAGGAAAGGGGAAGAAGAGAAAGTGTGTGTGAGAGAAAAAAAGCCGAGCACATGTGCATTCGCGCACATGCGGCATAAATCATCACGGACCCAAAGATAATAGAAAATGACAGTCCCCACAGTCTACTAAATCAAGGTACTGCTTCCTCAGTCTATTCAGTAATTGCAGAGAGTGCTGATCAGGTTGTTTTGCGGCAGCCACACAGAGTTAGAGAAACTAAAATATCCAGGAGCAAGCAGACAACCTCACATCATCTGTGGGTGATCTTTCAAGGGAAAGGCAAAAATTCATTGGCAGCTGTGGTCATCAGACAGCAGAGCGAGCCAGAGAGATTGCTTTGGGATGGGTTGGTAGCGGGTGGGGAAGCTGTTTGATGGTTGCCAGAAGCGGACATTTGTAGACTCAGGAGAGGTGTCAAAGTCAGGTCTGATACTCTCCTCATGAGCTACAGGAAATAGAAGCTGCCCTCTTTATGTAGCCTAAACTGTCCATAATTATTTGTCTCTATGCCCTCAATTCTTCACCCATTAGAAGAGTGAAGGTTCATTTAAACCATGTCATTCACATAAAATGAGTAAGGGCTAACCAAGGCCCACAGTGGAACTGTGAACCTATCGAACAAAAGGCCTCCAAGAAGCCACTCTTGCCCGATCACGCAGTTATTTGGACAGTAATTTTTGAGGCATTTAACTGAATTAAATTGATTTATAGAATCAACCTGTCAAATCTGATACAAAAAATATTCAGAAGGTTGTCTGACTTTACACGCAAAATAACATTTTAAAAAGCTTTCTTCCCTGAAAGTTTTACTAACCAACCATTTGAAATCTCTCTTTTATGTCTCTGATCAATCGCAAACTGTAAGTTTCAGGGGTGGTAATGCTAATCTAAAGCACAAGTGTTGAAAAGGGCAGTTCTTTAAGTGGTCACTTGAGGCCTGCTCCAAAAAAAGATTCATTCTCCATAGACTCCCATGTTATTTTTGTAGCCTGATGCAAAAATGGTTTTGGGTTATGACAATTATGCACCCAGCTTGCTAACCAAGTTTGCTAGTTTGTTTCTTTTAAATGAACCTCGCATACTTGTGTCTGCCTCTGTTTCTGCTTCTGAGCTAACCAAATATGACCAGAACACTAATGCTGACATTTCATAGTCCAACGCATCCATCTTTTACGGTCCACCCTCTATCAGTCCAAAGGTTTTATGTATCAGGACATAAAAAATCTCTCGGTCCTTAGCAGGTTCTAAAAATCATTTAAATACAACCCAGATGAAAAACAGCATATGACATATTACAGCACGTCATTTATTTATATAGCAAAAACAGTCATGGCACCAAATTGCAAACTAGCAGATGTTAGCATGCTAATTTCTTGCTAAACTTGAACATTTTAGAATTATTCTGAGCTCAGTATTTTTCATATTAACCTATATTTTAGCTTTAGCTCTGCTATCATCTTAATTTTTAAATGAAAAAACATTTTATTACCTCTCTGAAACGGTAGACCTTTGAATTATAAAGCATTCATCCATTTTATTATAGTACTTTTTATGCTGGTTTAAATAAGCCCGTTTTGCTCCAGCAAACTTTTTAAAAAATTTAATGAAAAGAAAATCACCCTTACATATGCTCTTAATAATTTAATTTTGACTGTACTATTTCTGACTGTAATAACTGTACACCCATCATTCACTGCAGTTGATAAAAAATATTATCAAGATTCCTACCTACATTTTTTAGTGCCATAAATTACATTTTTTAATCAGTTCAGTTGCAGGATAACAAAAGTAAAAGGTCAAAATGTTACATGCACTATTTAAATTAGAATTAGATATTTTAAGAATTATTGTTTCAATATACTTTGACTTGTCATTTGCAGACATGCTGTGAATTGTTTAGTTTAATTTTATCTGACATCTTTTTCTCCCACATCCAAGACAAAGTAGTTTCAGATCAGATTAGGATATACAATATGTGGTATATATATGACTTTTAGATTATGAAGCATTCTTTAAATTGCTGATCAGCTTCTTCTTTTTTTCCCAGCTAAGGGATAAAGTTGGCCTTTAGGGAGAAACATGTTTTTTGTGGGGTTTTTTTTAGAGAAACCTTTTTAGTTTAAACTTTTTTTCTTCCTGATTCTAATTTAATGGTACAAGTAATGCCACCCTAAATAATAAATTAAAGAAAAAGTTTGTCCTGGTTTTAACACGAAACTAACCAAGTATATTTTTAGAGGCATCAAATACTGTTTTGGCTTCTTCATGTGCACTTACCTCCTAATAGCAATATTATTCACATGGCCAAAATATAGCGTAAAAAGGGACCTTTCCAGAGAAAATAACATATATTAGTAGTCTCAAACTTGCATTAACAATTTTTTTGGTAACTTGGAAGGTGAAAACAGGCTGTCAAGACAACACTGACTGATTATCACTTGAAGCTGAGATGGAAAGTTACATTCTGGCAGTCACATAGCAGCATTATGCTGCAGTCACGCTAAGGGAAACAGTGGTTTGAGACCGATAAAAGTCCAAAATTATTGCGACCCTATGCAGTGAACGTGATCTTGCTGCCTTTGAAATAGTTGCTTCGAACACAGTGACCAGGCCTGCGACCATTTGAAGTCAGTTACTGTCTTTAAAGCAACTTTGGTTACTCATGGTAGCGATAAAACGGCAATAAGGCAGAGTCGACCTGCTACCAGTTTGTGATTGAATGGAGTCAAGCTGGCAATTACATGCATTCTGTTTGTAGTAATACAGTGATTAACTGTGATAAATCAGCGATAATCAAAAATCTGTTGTATACATACACAATAATTCACTTAAATAGAAATTCACATTACCTACTTAAATTCAGAGTCTCGGAGTCTTTCAAAAAAATTCCTCCACAGATAGTGACAGAGTTCCTGTAGGTAGAGTAAGACCACGATTCTTTGGAGATAGGATGCTTCCCACCATGTTGCATGCCACATTAATAACTGTACCAGTGTAACCAAGGGTTAAAGTAGGATTTGGCAGGTGGTGGGACCCTAAGATCAGATGTAGCCATGTAGTGTGGTGAAAAGAATTGCTTAGAAATAAGTCACATAATAATTTGTTTTGTGAGCTCCAGTGGATTTTTCTTTGTGTACAGGCTGTGACTCCGATATTTGGTGCTCTGTGGATTTAGCCAACTGAATTCAACAGGATATAAGCAGTTGCATGAGCTACATGGCTGATTTCCAAACTCTGGACAATATAAAGTTACTATAAAAGGTAGAATTTGGTGAGTGAATGTAATCAGCATTATCACCTGTAGTATAAATTGACCAGTCAATAGTGCATCACTGTAAACTTTATCCCAGTACTGAAAACTAAGCAGTTTAGCCTGCACTAAACGGCCTAGTATTTTCTTGAAATCCTTGATTAACACAAATTAGTATATTTCAGTTTGTTTTGCAAGACATTTCACAAAAACTTAATTCAGCAACACATGTATAAATCGAATACCTGATTTAAAAACTTTTCCATTTTATCAGATTGCACTTGCTGAAAATACCTTTTGAAAACAATCTCTCATCAGCATTTACTCTCCCTGGGAAACAGATATGATATTTGTTGAGCTGCTTGAAAAGTTGCATTTGAAATTACCTGCCACTTAAAAAAAGGTTACTCTGTTTATGCTCGCTCATCTTATTTAGTGCTAGCTAGATGCTGAAGTACGGCAACTGTAACTTTACAGCTGCACCATGAACACATCACTGAGATGAGAAGGAAAAAGGACATGTGTTGAGTGTGTAAGCAGACTGTGGGATGTCATTATTTTCTTATTACTGAGCAAGTATCTCCATGCCATCAGCTGGAAGCAACGCCAGGCTGCAACACATTAAAAATTAACTCATTCAACAGTAATATGCATTTACCTGCCTAAAAGATTTAATTACTCATTAACTGAAGGATTGTTCTGGCCTACCATAACCCCTGGGTATAATACACAAACACACTAATCTGCTAATTTATGCTAAGTAACAGACTAATAAAATACTGGGATTTTACTCACCAAAACTGAAGCACAAACCTCTTTAATGGTCCATATTCCCTGTAGAGTTACACTATTATGAAAGGTGAAACTATCCATGGAGCCCCAACCTGTTTTTTGTAATATGCTGTAAACATACTTTTTAATGCTTTAAAGTTTTTAAAGTTGAGCATTTTAACATGGGAGTCAGTGGGAACTGACATTCTTTTGGAGCCAGCCACTGGTAGTCACTAGAGGACCTGTAGCTTTTGGCTTCATTTTTCAGTCATGGAGGTTGCCGCTTGCGCTCCGAGGGATAGGTGGTATTTCGTTGTCTGCAAATTACTAGCCCAGCATGATAAAAGTCAGTGGAGAGATCAAACATCAGTAAAGGAAGAAACCATTAAATTTTGGTGCAGATACAGATCACTTTCCCTAAAAATTTTGAAAATAATTATTAGTACATGCATAACGTTAATAGTAGTGAGAATATTTTGGCTCTTTGTTGCACATGAATTTGAGGGACTTTACATCACATGCTGACAGAATGAGAAACAACAGCAGGCACTCAGTAGTCTATCTCATCTTTTAAGCCACCAGGACTTCAATCACCCTCTCTTAAGCCCAAAGATTGAGGCTGCTTAGAACATTATTCCTTCATCCGATTGAAAGTTGGGACAAATAGAGCAATGGGCTGGAGAGGGTTTTGCTCTCTTTTCCCTTAAGAGCCTGGATGCAAAGACAATTACCAAGTTGTGGGCACAGCAACGGGGAAGAAAACCACTCTAAGTCCATGTGGGATGTTCTGTTTTCTACTAATCGTCCATTCCCCAAGTAGGCCAGAGTGTTTCTGGAGAAAGTCAGAGGAACTTTGCCATTTTCTTGACTCTATGAGAATTTTTTTAAAAACTGTTTCAGTCACAACTGAGGGTACATAGGACTATTATAATGACAGAAATATAAACAGCTATTGTGTATATGAGACAGCCAGCATGTATGACATTTCTGTCCTTTCCTGATTTAAATTTTTTTTTTTAAACAATAGCTTCAGTTTATAAAAACTAAGTTATCAGGACAGCTGTTTGTTCATGCCTACATTTGACCTCCGCATTGGAGCTCTACAAATAACGTTCATTTATTTAATCACCAAATGATTCAAAAATGGAAGCCCCAGTGCCACGGGAATATGAAGACCATTCATTTCCATGTCACTCAGTCTTTTATCTTTTGTTCCCTATAAAACACATGTTGATTAATGTGAAATGACAAGCTGAGAGACATTGAACGCGGGTTTCAAATTGAACAATAATCAAGTGGGTTGAGACTGACCCTGGCACGGAGGCAGACAAGCTTACAGCTGCCAATGGTGTGTGTCTCTTTCCCCCTTGTTTTAATTACAGGCTAGACTTAATTAAAAGTTTCTGTGACATTTCTTAGTGGCTGGTGCTCACATCAATTAAAACACGATTCCTGAGCCCCAATCCAAAACGGAGAGGGTTTTCTTTTTTTCACGGCTGTTGCAAAGAAACTGTCAGTTCGGTTTATTAGCACCACATAATTTGCACGATTGTTAATTTGTCACATACTCTATATGTAGTTTCCTCTCCCAGGAGGGCTGCGTTTTCTGAGAGAATCAGCGGCAATTGTTTGTAGTGTCACCTTTAATGCACACCCGAGAGTGATGGTTTCACATGCTATCAATCAAGTTTCCATTCCGAGGTCTTCATGAAAACTTATAACATTTTAAGGGGGGGTTAGTAAATAGCGTCTTTAGTGGGTTTTCACATACTATGGGGGAGGAAAGTGAAGTCACAGCCTCCATTACCGGCTCATTTCAAGACTTCAGCTTCAAGTACCTCACAGTGAGACCTACAAAACAGGCCCTCCCTTATTCTCACACTCCTTATTCTGAACTTTGGAGTAAATTTCTCATCTAAAGAAATAAGAGCTATTCAGACAAGGCACTCAGCGCCTCACATATTGGAAATCTAAGCCATCAAAATAAGTCCTGGATGGCTATTTGTGATTTAGACCTTACGGGAGATTTTCAAATGGATTCAAAGAGAACATATGCTTGGAAATGGCTGTGCATCACTGCACCACCATCCATGGTGGTTTTGAAGTCTGTGCATAACATAATTGAGTTAGACTATTGATATTATACTTTATGAAAAAATAAGTATCTCATAATGCTTTTTCCTGTACTGATTCCACTTCGAAGGATACATTAGCCTGTTAGGAAGCTAGAAAGAGGCTTTTTACCTTAAAAACATCAGTATAAAATATATGCTTCCTATGGTTTTCCTTTTAGTTCTGAGCTGCAAGCTGAGTTTGATACCCACACTATCAGCTGGCCAACTTGTTTGCACACATTAACAATGTTAATTGTCTGCAGGCAAGCAAGACTGTGATGAAACTGAGCAATAGTGTTATTTTTGAGCTAAACGTTGATGTCAAGAGTGATCTGAGTGATAATGCAAAAATGTAATGTTTTAAGTGTCATGTTTTAATGTGTTCACAGTTTATCATGTTAGCTTGCTACCATGCTAATTAGCAGTAAACTCAAAGTACAAAGTCAGTAGTTTTGCAGGTGTTTAGTCAATAAAAAAGATGTCAAAAACTGAAGGTGCAGCAGTTAAAGATAAAGGATCATTCTAAGAATGCAGGGGTATCCCACAGAAATATGACTGGACTGGAGACCTGTCCAGGGTGTACTTTGCTTCTAATCCTGGAATGTATTCCAGACACCCCACTACCCTAAACTGGATGAGTGGTTAATATGATTAACCACCCCTACTGGCCCTCCAAAATTGTCTTACTATAAATAATATAAGGACGTTCCTGGCGACTAATGTCTTAGTCGACTAAATGAGGAAAAAAAAATTAGACTAACTGACTAGTCTAAAACTAAGAAACACTCAGATATCAAGTTAAATTTGAGGACCGTTTAATGGACAATGTCAAAAACTGTCTAAACAAAAGCATTTGAAGCCATTAAGCACATTCTTCAATAACGGATTATACTTTAAATGCTGCTTTACTGTCTGGCACCTCACCTTGTGCATTTTGAACATTGTACATTATACTCCAAATACACAATGAAGAAGATGAAGAAGCACAAAACCTTAAAATAAACTGATGTTAAATATGATACGAAAACGCATTATTACAAAAAATGTTCACGTATTATTAAAATATGACAAATTAACATCTGAAAATCTAATAAATTGAAAAGTATGGCACTTTGTCCCAAAAAGTTGAATCTGTTCATCTGGACGTAGCGTTTTTTAGTCGGAGAAACGTTTTGTCACCTCCTGGTAACTTCTTTGGTCTCAGCTGACTGCAGGCTTCCCCAACCTTATAAACAGTACATTGCATAATGACTGAAACCAGCACCACTGACTAACAATGGGCCAATATGGCACTTTGTGCTGTGCATTATGAACAATGCATATTTTCTTACAATTCATGACACTCAAGAAAAGTTAAAATCTAAAATGATAACAAAACAGTAAATCATCCATTTTCTTCTGCTTATCCGGGTCCGGGTCACGGGGGCCGCAGCCTGAGCAGAGAAGCTCAAACCTCTCTCTCTCCGGCCACCTCCTCCAGCTCATCCGGGGGAACACCGAGGCGTTCCCAGGCCGGCCGAGCGATATCATTTCTCCAGCATGTCCTGGGTCTACCCCGGGGCCTCCTCCCAGTAGTACATGCCTTGAACACCTCACCCAGGAGGCGTCCACCTCAACTGGTTCCTTTCGATGTGGTGGACTAGCGTTTCTACTCTGAGCCCCTCCCGAATGACTGAACTCCTCACCCTTTCTCTAAGGGAGAGGCCAGCCACCCTTTGGAGAAAGTTCATTTCTGCTGCTTGTATCCACAGTGTCATTCTTTTCACATAACAATAATAGGCCTAACAAAAAGATCAGGCCTAGATTAACAGAGTTATGGCATTTTTCTATGATGTCGGGTTTGCAGCTCCATCTGGTGGAAGATGGCTGCATAACATTTAGGACACAACAATTTACCACCATTTGGCATCAATTAAAATGTTAACAGTTAGATTAAAAGACTAGTATGTCTGGTACCAACTAGTGACATTAGCAATGATTAGTCATCTAGTCAACTAGTCGAACACATCCCTAATAAATAACACCCCACAGGGGTAGTCCAGATCCTTTGATACAGATAGTTGTCCAATGCAGCATATCCATCCATCCATCCATCCATCTGAAGCCAATCCCAGCTGTCATAGGGCAAAAAGTGAGGTACACCCTGGACAGGTCGCCAGTCTATGCAGTATATCCACATAAATAAAAACTGTAATGTTAAGTAAAATAATATTGTGCACTAAAAGAATAATCTATACCAAATTTAAGTTTTAAAAACTTTTTAAAGATATTCTCAGTCCTTTACCCATGTCACCTTATTAAAAATTAAAAATCTACAGTATGTGAATTATATAATTTTTATGGCAGTCCTTTCAATAGTTGTTGGTATATTTCACTCATTTACTAAAGTTAGCGTTATGGTGCTGCTGGAGAAAAAGCTGGAGGATCTCAGTTAGGGCTCATATTCAGCATGAAGGCCATTTACTTCTATACCAAATTTAATGTATATAAAAATCCATCCAATGCTGATTTATCATTTTATCATAAACCAAAACAAAAGTCAAAAATCCTCCAGTGAACATAAAAGTATTCAAAATGTAATGCTAATCCACTGGCTACATGGTAAAACACAATGAGAGAGTAAAACTTACTTTTTTCTGAGTTTTTTCCTCTGTACTACTATTGTAGTAACATCACTGCAGTGCATATCACAGGATGTGAATTTATTTGACGTTCAATGCAGTAAGTGCTATTGGAAAACCCGCTCTTGTGAGATTAACCTGCCATCACCTTGCATTCTGCACAAACCACCTGCTGATATTAGACTGTTAGAGCAACCGAACCTGGAACAAACACAAATTTAAGAGAACTGTCAAAAGACACTCAGACTTTTATTTTCAGAAAAAAATTTTCTAAGCACAAAACAAAATACATTTCCACAGACAACATGTCACAGCACACTGGCTATTATGATATGATTCCAACAGTTCACTGTGTGTAATTAGTAGTTGAATGTTAGTGGCCACAGAGAATTCACAGATGAAAGTGAGAGTGGCTTCAAAAGGACTCCAGGGAAAGGAGAAGCTCAAGGCTTGTGATAAGTTTGGGCAAGTGTGTAAACAATTTTAAACCTCAAGGCCAGCAGACTTCGGTAATGGATGCTTAACCCAAACTAGAGTGATGTACTCCCCGCCCAGAAACACTGGAACCAGCTGAATTAGTGCGAGGACCTCTGACACACTAATGTAAATAGGAGAGGAGCAGAATTTACAGAGCACTGCTTTCCTCTGAAACCACTCAGAGATCAAGGGAAGAAATTTATGTCCTCCTCGCCTTCGTGGAGTGGGGAGAGGAAAAGAAAGTAAGTGAGTGTGCCTCATGCAGAAGAAAAAGAAAGAACCTGATCCGAGTCAGTAATGAAGCAAACCAAAATTTTCAGGAGGGGGAACCTTTATAGATTAAAGAACACAGATGTTTAATAAATGCCTTTCATACAATATTTAGGATTCCATCGACCCTTTTTTATTTTTTTTACCCGGTCTAATTTTAAAGAAGAAAAACAGCCTGTGAAAACAGATACACAATGTTTGACCAATTTTGGCCCAGTTTTCATATATGGTGTTAAGGCCTGTTCATGGTCTACACTGATCAACCCCAGGAGAATATCTCAATCTCATTACAATGCAGTGTTCTTCTGTGAAACCCTGGGCCCTGGAATCCATATGGATTCACTGCTACAGACCAAGCACCCCCCACCCCAACATGGCAGCAGTCCTACTAAAAGCAGCAGCTTCTCCCCAGCATGACAATCTGTCTAGCTATGCCTCAAAAACAGCTCAGAAATTACTAAAGGAAACAAAGCCAAGATCTCAATGTTCTAGTACAAGCCCAATCCACAGAGGCCACAACTCTGTGGATTGGGCTGTGGGTCAGGGCTGTTTTGATGGCACGAGGAGGACCTGCGCAGTGTTAGGCAGGTGGTTCTAATGCTGTGGCTGATTTGTGTACTGTGAGGCAAAAATCAATTCTTGTCATTGAGTTAAGCTTTAGTTAATTTTGACATGTGAATTTGTGCAGTTAGTCGATGGAGTGTAGCCTTAGTTAATGCTGACAATATATTTAAATTTTTTATTATGATCGACCGGTAACCAGCCAGTTAGCCTCTAGTATAGCTTTTCTTTTCTTGGCGATTCTTTGCCATTTTCGCTGCAACCTGACATTCACCTCTCCAGAAATGCAACCATGCCTCGCTGCTCTATAACCACAACTCAGGTTATTCCATTTAGTAGCCATCTGGCATATAAACCCCAAAAATTAATATAAACACAACGTTGGCCTGCACAAATATATTTCTTCTGTAAAGTAAAATATGATATGCATTAGGCTACATCTGTAGCTAATGCTAATGCTAATATAGTAGCCAACAATTTCCTGTAGTAGATTACTGGTTGCTAGAAATCGAGGCAATACTGGAAAATTAACAATGGCAATTTTGCTGCGTAGTGTAGCTGCTGTTTCCTTATTTTCACAGCTCTACCAATCCATATATAAACTAAATCTGTTATGTCTACTTTTTTGTACTGCAGTAACTTCAAATTATGGTACCTGTGGTTTAGCATTTATTAGCTCCAACTCTGACTCCAGCTATGATCTGCTATGGGCAGGGCACATTGTTTAAAGCTGAACACAGCAACATGTACATAGTAACTGCAGTATGCCGCTGTACTAACATAATATGTAAGTTGCTTATTCATGTTCTCATGTCTAAGGTGAGTTTACAACAACTGGGCCAAGACCAACTGAACATTCTTTGTAAGCTTTTTGTGCCTCCTGGGAACAAATCTAATCTTTTGTGAAAGAAAGAAAAAGAAAGAAGCTTGCATGGTTTACAGAGACTCAGTGGCAGTGTGTCTCTTGGGTAAACTCTGTGAACTTACTGTTCAGTTATGACCAAGCTACAAAAAAACTCTTCCACTCAGTAGTTCTGTGACAAAGCCCTTATCTACAATACAACGTGCAATGTGCTTGGAGTAGTTGAATAGCTGAATAGTAATATGAAAAAAGAAGCATTTTGTTTTCTCACAGAGATGCACTGTGCTAAGTGAAACTTCTGATGTTTAACTCCTTTATATAATTCAGCTTTAACTCCAAATATAATACACAATGGACAATATTGCACCAGTAAAGCATAAGATAATCATTAA
This sequence comes from Heterochromis multidens, assembly GCA_015108495.1. Taxonomy (NCBI): domain Eukaryota; kingdom Metazoa; phylum Chordata; class Actinopteri; order Cichliformes; family Cichlidae; genus Heterochromis; species Heterochromis multidens. The sequence continues at coordinate 48,914 of VUQS01077503.1, forward strand.
TAAACAGAAAGCATCCTTAAGATATGAGAAAACTGAGAAATGAGGAAACTATGTAAAACCATAATATTACACATCCACAAAAATACAATTTACAAAGCAAGAAAATCCTTTGTTTTTAATTATCATCAATAAAATTTTACCTTAATTGATAAAGAGATTCATAAATCCAGCCCCATGAATAGTACTTGAATTTCTCTCGACTGCTAAGTATGGTGACCTTGCAGTCCTTTAAAAGAACCAAACTCATAACTCACTACACCCACTACACCTACAAGGAAACAGATTTCAGAATTCTGCCCCATCAACAAAGACACCTTACAGAAAAAGTGCAGCACCTAAATTAATTCACTTTTTATTTCAGCAGTCTGCCCACTAACTTTAAAAAAAAAAATGACTTTAGCTCCATGGAAACTGAGGTTCTTAACACTGGGAATGTAACACTTCTGTCTGGCACATTTTTCCATCACTGAAAACAGCACTTGTTAAGCCCTTATTAAAAAAAATGCAACCCTGATATCTCAAACTTCCGAACAATCTCTAACTTACTAGTATGATTTTTAGCCAAGATTATGGAGAAGATAGATTTTAATTAGCTACAATACTTTCTAATTTTAAATAAATACTGATTTCACTCAGTTTTTCATGTCAGTCAAACCACAAAGGTGTCTGAACAAAATGTTTTCAGTGATGTAATATTCATTTATAGTGCTTTTAGATCTTAGTCCAGCCTTTGATAATGTTTCTCATTGTATACTGTTGCAAAGATTGGAAACACTGGGCTTATTGGGCCTATTTAAAAATAGCTGAAATCTTACTTGGAGGGCCTGTGGAACCAAAAAGCAAAACACCTGCAGTGTCCCTGACGATTCAATCCTTGGTCCCGTTCTGTTTAACTTGAATCTGCATGCTCCTACTTGGCATGGTGCTTTAAAGAATTGTTTAAAACTTTAATTACTTAATTGTACATTTTTACATGGATCTGGCCCTAAACGAATCATTGATATATAACCTTGAGAGATGTCTTACATCAGTGGGGAGTGGACCGTGGACAAACTGTCTGACAGTCCCCCACCGGATGGAGCAACTTACTGTTATCACACAATGTTAACTAAATGTTTTTAAAGCTCTATTAATCATTATATTAATATTGTTATTTTGAATCATTTTGAATCTCTTACACACTCAACATATTTCCAATATTCTATAAATGTATCTATTTATCATGTCATGCGATAATTTTAGGTGTAAACTAAGTTGTTTTAACTATTGTTGTTTGTTTAAATCTCTGTTAGGGCAACTCGACCTGTGTGTATGAAATAGGTTTCATAAATGAAATTGCCTTGGCTACTGATGGTATTCAAAACAAATGTATTTAATGATTTAGTTGATGACACATTTGGGAGAATTCCTGTTACAAAAAGGTTTGTGGTGCTTTGCAGCTAATTAATACTTAATGAACTTACGCTTAAGCGGTAAAACACTGGTCAGATTTATTTTTTTAAAAATTGCTATTTTTTAAGTACTTAGAGTATTTACTATTGCATTAAAGCTCCTAAAATGAAAACTCTGTAATAATCAAATGACATAATATATGACAAGAATATTTGGACTTTTTTTGTGCAGACATTAGTCTAATTTTATAAGGCTACCATAATACCACAAAAAAACAAGATGTGATTTCACATTTATGACTGCAGATAATTAATTACTTAAGGAAAAGAAATGTATGTTTTATATTTGCTTGATCTCACATTTTGTGTACTATACTACTACAGTATATATGTATCTTTTGATTGTTCAATTACCAAAATGTTCTCAGCAATAAATTTCATTACAGATCAGTGAGTCCATTCTTAGTGTTTTGGCACTGTTGTTGTGGTGTGTTGCAGCAATTGTAAAACTGGTCTCACTGATAACCAAAACCATGATCACTTCCTAAACCTAACCAAGTCATTTTGGTACCTAAATTTAACTAAAAAGCAAGTGAAAAAAAAAAGGTGAAAACCAAACTAAACAGTGTTTAAAACAGGACACAAACCTCTGTCTCCAGGTTCAATCCTGTGATTCACAACTCTGCCAGCCCACCTGACTGCAAATACACTCTTTGAATCAAGTATTCTAAACATTTATTTCAACGTCATAGTAGCCATCAAAATGTGTTTATAGATGCACTACATAGTATTTCTAAGTTTCATAAACATCACTTGCAACTATATAGTAATAATACAAGTACTCTTACTTAACGATAATGCATTTTAAACCATCTATTAACCAATTAGTAAATAGTAATTATTATTTTATAGAATTATAACTATTGAAGTTTAAATCAACTATCAACGTACAATTTAGCAATGGTTATTACTGAGTGTTACCAGTAATGGTAGGGATCTCAGTGTTAGAAAGAAACAGACATTTTGCAGGAATGAAGGCTATATTAAAAAACAGGACAGACTTGCCTTACACTGATTGGGGGTGCCAGTGTTGTTTTCTGTTATTTTAATTTTTTTATTATTTTTTTTTATCTCTGTCTTTCACCAGCTCCTCAGCTTTAAGTAACTTTCTTGCTTAATTAGAGAAGTGCCCTTGGTTGGCCCTCTTTAGAACTCATCATAGCAAATGAACTGAAATATGCAGTATGATTTCTTTGGTTATATTACACAGAGCAAAGACAGCGGTGAATGATTAGTGCTACTGTTCTGTGTGTGTGTGTGTGTGTGTGTGTGTGTGTGTGCGCGCACATAGTTGTGACTGTGGCATAGGGATTATGAAAGATGAGATAAATCAGAGTACCATACAGTAATGGTGCGTGGGCTTCACCGAGCATGTTTTAAGTCAAGAGGCGTGTGTGTGTTTCTTTTATCCCTTGCTCATGGCTCCCTTTTATTTTAAGGCACGATGACAGGTAGGGAGGATAGGAACTGAGGTGGTGACTCACAGTGAAAGAGCAAAAGATGTGAGAAAGTGTCTGGTGCATACTCAGGTGTCTTATTGATTACTCAAGGATGAGATGGAAGGACAACTGATGTGCATTCAGTCATGGTAAAAATGTGCGATGCTTGCTTAAAAAGGAAAAGTTTTTCCTGGGTGGTCGTCTTGAGGCTGAAATGGCCCCCTGGGAAAGGAAAGTGGACAACTGCAACTTTAATCGTATCAATCCAAATGAAAAACTGTTCCAAACTCAGAGCCTAAACCTGACCCTAACAACAACTCTTATACAGTAACAACAACTGGATGTGTAGAAGGACTCAGCTGATGTGGAAATTTAAAGGATTTATTTAAATTTATTAGATGATGGGTCCTTTCCTTTGATTGTGAAAACATTATAGTTGTCAAAGTTTTTACTCAGATCTGTGAACTTGTTGACAACACAACAACTGGAAACGCTTACATTAGTCAACATCTTGCCAGTTACAAATATCTTAATGAAAAGACCAAAATAAAGCCCATGTGTGTGGATATGACTGTCTTCTCATTGTCTTGCAGACCGTGGTATCCCTAGACTTGAGGTTCTCAGTTGGAACCTTCTCAAAATAGACAGCGATTAACTCTTTCTCAAAACGTCTAACAAGGGGGCTGTTGAAAAATCAAAAATAAATAAAAGTCTCACTGCTGTTTTGGAGTGATAAGGCAGAGGCATTCCATCAGGACAAGCAAGGCAAGCAGTGCTTTCCTTGTCAAATCTAAAAGTAGAAATAAATTAAAACGTACCAAAGTAAAGTGATCTCTCTCCTTTCATGTCAGACAGCGTTGTCATAAAGCGCCTCGCCTGTTTGCATCCATCCTTTACATTACTGCCATCTTGTGGCCGCAGTCGACTTTTGTCGCTGAAAGCTCCTCTTGTTTTGTGCTCATAGGAAACTGTAGCTGTCTCCATTTTATGGGCTTGTTTGTCTCCCGTTAAAAATGATTTGAGCTGGGCAAGCTGAGAGGCTGCATGCACATACACAATGTGCATGCAGCCTCTGGTCTTTCACAGTAAACTGATGGGAAACCAGCATAAGAGGCAGGCTGCCACTGGCTCTGCTTTCACTGCTCTGAGATCAGTTACAATCTGAACTTTGTGTGGAAACACAGCTGGCATTAGCAAGTAAACGAGCTTCAGTGATTTATCATCATAACAGATGAGTTGAATTCCAGCATGGTACCGTGACAGGATGCCACCTGTGCAACATCCAGTCATGAAACTACTACACTACTAAATATTCCACAGTCAACTGTTAGTGGTATTATAACAAAGTGGAAGTGATTGGGAATGACAGCAACTCAGCCACGATGTGGTAGGCCTCGTAAAATCACAGAGCGGGGTCAGCTGAGGCGCATAGAATACAGAGGTCACCAACTTTCTGCAGAGTCAATAGCTACAGACCTCCAAACTTCATGTGGCCTTCAGCTCAAGAACAGTGTGTAGAGAGCTTCATGGAATGGGTTTCCATGGCCAAGCAGCTGCATCCAAGCCTTACATCACCAAGCACAATGCAAAGCATATGCATATGCAGTGAGGTAAAGCACGCTGTCACTGGACTCTAGAGCAGTGGAGACGTGTTCTCTGGAGTGATGAATCGCGCTTCTACATCTGAGAATCCGATGGACGAGTCTAACTTTGGCGGTTGCCAGGAGAACATTACATGTCTGACTGCACTGTGCCAAGTGTAAAGTTTGGTGGAGGGGGGATTATGGTGTGGGGTTGTTTTTCAGGAGTTGGGCTCGGCCCCTTAGTTCCAGTGAAAGGAACTCTTAATGCTTCAGCATACCAAGACATTTTGGACAATTTCATGCTCCCAACATTGTGGGAACAGTTTGGGGATGGCCCCTTCCTGTTCCAACATGACTACAACACCTTTGGGATGAAAAAAAAACATCCAACATCAGTGTCTGACCTCACAAATGCGCTTCTGGAAGAATGGCCAAAACTTCCCATAAACACACTCCTAAACGTTGTGGAAAGCCTTCCCAGAAGAGTTGAAGCTGTTATAGCTGCAAAGGTTGGGCCAACATCATGTTAAACCCTATGGATTAAGAATGGGATGTCACTCAAGTTCATATGCATGTGAAGGCAGAGGAGCGAATACCTTTGGCAAAACAGTGCATGTAGAATGCATAAGGAAAGGAGAGCACACCTCTCCAATCTTCTATGAACCTATGTGGAAAGCCCGAGGCGGGAGAACAGCAGCAAGGCCCCAAGCACAGAACCGAGTAATCATCCATGACATTGATTAAATCAGATACTATAAGAGGACTATAGACGTGGTGGAGGAAGCAGACTCGAAGGCAGGAATTGTCTTCACTTGATTTGCAGTTTATTTACAGTGTTTACAGATGCCAAGGCAGATCAGGAAAAGAAGAAAAGAAAAACTGTACAAAACAAACTTAAAAAATTGTTCCAAAAGACATAAGGGAACTTGGCAATCAAATGAAACAAAATCCAAGGCTAGGTCCATGGCTAATGGGCAACTAACCAACACTTCAGCGTCACCCTGAACTGTCCCTCAGGAGTGTCAGGCTAATAAAGGTTAAGCCCCTTCAACCATGTAAGCATGTTATCAATTAATTCACAAAGCTGACTTTTCTTTACAGAAACCAAAAGAAGATATTTTAATTGTCATTTCTAAGGCTATCCCACAGAACCACAAATACAAATGTTTGCTTATGATGTTTAAAAAGACTATTGTTATAGTGTTAACCAGTCAGTGTGCTGGATCCTAAATTACTGCTGAAACTGAACATTTGGTGATACCAATGTATCACACCCGCACCCCTTTGAAGCACAGTATTGTCAGATCATGTTATTTTAGATAGGGGCTGTAATCTTCTACAAAACAAAAGAACACAACATATGACTTTTTCAGATTCTGCACTTGTTTTACAACTATGCACAAAAGCTTTTTTTTTTTTTTTTTCCTGCTGGAACTGAGGCTGGTACTCACCTTCCAAATGAAAATGCCGTGTATGCCTTCCAAAAGATGTGACCCGTAGCGGGCAGAATATAAATGCACTGAAGAGGTGTTTTTGATGTTGGAAATATCAGGCACTCTCTTCAGCTCAATGGTAGCAGATGTCTACTCCACCATCTGCTCCAGACAGATATTGCGACTGTGTCCGCCTCTTAACATGAAAAGGACTTCTGAGTATCCTGCACTTACCTACTGAATTCTCTCAAACTATTTTACTTGCTTAGAATATCTTATTTGATTTGTTCTGTAATTCATGCAGTGCTGTGGATGGGCTACTGATTTAGTCTTGATGCAGAAATAAGAGCCAATACTAATAAGGAGACAGAGAAATAGACAGCTTGGGTGGAGCTGCACAGCTATTAATATCATCGCTATTGAGCTCCTCGGGTCCTCAGATATGCTTGTTAGCAGTTCAAGTGATAATAATCCTAACAGCCACCCCTTAAACTGCCTTAGGCCTGCTGCCGTGTCCTTCTAACCCAGTCAACATTGTCCCAGATTCCCTACACTCCTACACTACATATCCATTGGGATGGTGTTGTGTAAAAACCAGCTGTGCTCAGAAATCAGAGAAAAAAAGAAAGATGGAGAAGGAGATTGTCTATTAAAAAGTATAATGCAATCAGCAAGGGAGGAAAAGGGACCTTCTTGGGAAAAAGTATGGAGGAGTGTTCACCGTAGACGCTATATGATAGTGATGACACTTAGCTGTCTTCTGTTGAATTATGACTGGATTAGAGCGGCTCTTTGGGTTGCAACATGATTCCCAGGCCCCAGTCCTCCTCCCTACAGGATGCAGGGGTTAACAATGAGTTCATAACATGACCTTTTGAAGGCCTTAGTCAGCACACACTCCCTTTACCCTGACCTCCACCTCCCCCTCCCGTCTCCTTCCCTCTTTTCTTTTGCCTTACACGGGAGGTTTTCAGGGGCCATCTCTGATGTGAGATGAGACAATGTTACCACATTCTCTGCCATCACTTCCTCTTTGTACTCCTCTTTGAACTCACCATGGCTTTGACTGTCCTGTCCCCTGCCACATTTGGTGAATCTTTATTCCTGGCTCTATCAAGGAGAGAGGAGTAGGGAATAAAGAATATTCTTTCCTTTCCAGCTCTTATCTTCTCTCTTTCCAGTCTCCAAAACCAACAGCACCCCAGCTTGTCCAGGTTCCTTTTATAATTTTTGTTCTCCACTGTGAGTGTTTCTGCAAAACTTGTATCCACCGGTGACCTGTGGCCATGTGGATAAGGCCTGCCAAGTCCAGCTGGGCTTGTACAGCTTCCTGTGGAGTACATTAAAGACTTGCGGAGGTCAGCTTTCTCGAACTCTGACCTTGGTGAACCACAATATCTGATTCTTATTACTTTGAACTTGCAATACAGAGTGAGATTGTTGTAATTAAGTTCGTAAGATGATGAGCTGTGAACCTAGCCCTTGCTTTCATGCAGACCATCTGGATTAAAAATATATCTGTCAGTTGATTTGGATTCCTGAACAACATGGATGACCAGAACAATCATCTCCATCATGTTTAATTTAGTAGTAAGCTTTTTTTTTTTTCATGTATTACATTATACCAGCAACATCTCCTTTTAAAAAGGAGCTTAACATGGGCTGAAACTCATCGCATCTGGCCCTAAGCTGGCCCCCTGAGAACTGTTAGAGGTTATCGCCCCTGAAAGCTACCCTCCACATGTGCTTCAACGGCGGCCACACTGTAAAGATCTCTGTATTTCCAATCCCATAGAGAAAAGAGGCAGCATTGTTTCAGCCCTGCACCCCAGGGGAGTCAGAGGGATCTTTTACACGCTTGTGGTTTTACTGTAAAACATCTCTCTTTCTGCACTGACTGTGTGTCAGACAGCAGGAAGGGCTTGTCTGGGATTTATTGGCAGTTGTGGATCTGCAGATGATGGACGAATGCCCCTCTGGAGCGCAGGTCTTGTAAAAGGCAAAGGGTGGAATACCCTGTTAAAGTGGTGTTTATTTCCTTTGCATGTCTTGCAGGATTCCTCTTTCTCTCTCTATTAACATCATTTTTTTTTTCATCCAGTCATGGCCTGTGTGCTTTTCACGTGCTCCTTTATCCCCTGTTCCTTCCCTTCTTCTGTATAAATAGGGGATTTACTGACACTCAATGTTTGCTGGACACTATCAGCATGTGTGCATACATGTATCACAATGAGTTAATGTCATGGCTTCATGCTGTTACTCCACAAAATTAATTGTTTTGTTTGAAGAAAATGTATACGCCATGCTGTTCACCTACACCACATACTGCATTAGTGATGGGTCCACCACCAGCCTTCATATTTCTGGAGCTCTACTGTCGGGATCATAATCAGTCTTCTACTAAGATATTCCTCCTTTTGGTCTAGTTTACCCTTTTGTACTCATCTGAGTGTTCTGTCATCCCTTTGTTAGGCTTATCCACTCATTTATTCAGGTTTTCTCTTTCATCTGTCACTGAAATCAGTTGGTACCATGTAAAAAGTAGGGGAGGGAGAAGTATTCAGTCTCTCTACTTATCAAGAAGTAGCAATGGTACAATGTTGAAACACTCCATTACAAATAAAAGTTCTTCAGTCAAATTAGAATTTAGTAAAAGAGTATCATTAGGAAAATCATCACAGCTCATGACCTTAGTTTGGAGATGGGTTAATTTTGAAGGGCTTTAGAGAGCCAATGTGGAAGACCAAAGCTAAATAATCAAAAGAAACAATAGTTTGTAGAGCATAAATTCAAGAGAAAGAAAAAAGAAAGTACTTCAATGAATCCTCAGTTATGAACCGCTGAATTAAAGGAGTAAAGGTAAAGGCAGCGGTATATATACTTTGCAGCAGTATGGGTCTAGCATTGTTATAATATTTACAATTATTATTAACGATGCATATGCAATATATAATGTAAATGATGATATTAACGTTACATCTATTTAAGGCGGAGCTGATTTTAACATTTTTACACATTGTTAAATCTCAAAAAAAGTATTGTATTTTATAACCTCCAGTCTGGTAGTGTAGTAGAAAGTACACCATTTCCTCGGAAATGTAGAGTAGAGGAAAGAACAGGAAAAACACAGAAATACTCATCTTACCATCATGTTCATTGGCAAAAGTATACAGCTTAAGCCAGTACCCCCCCACCCAAAAAAAATAAAAATAAAAATACTGCAGTGGCAATGTGCAAAGTTTGCAATCAGTTGGAGAGACTTTAACTCCCTAGGGTGGCGCCACTTGACCCCACTCACTCCCACTGCTAGTGGCAATTCTGTTTAAACAAACCTAATGACTGATGCCAATCAATGAAAATTAAGAAAGATTAGAAAAAAAAGCAAGAAAGTGGTGAGTGAAGCAGATAACAAATACAATGCTAAATAACTAAATGCTGCTAGTCACGCAACTCCCACCAACATCACATTATTTCTTTTGTTTACTTTGTCTGATGAAAGCTGTGTCTGACAGAGCTAACTGTCAAGCTGTAAATGCTAAGTTATGAAATTTAGATATAAAGACATTTCAATGCGTACACCAAGTATAACGTATATTGGCGTAAATTATTGTGCGATATGTGCAGTGTGGTGGTTGTATTTTATTGTATTTTCCATGCCTGCAGTGTAGGCTAATGGGTTTATGAGACTGAAAACTGTATATTTTCATTATGTAGCAAATAGTCAATGCATGCTCCAGCACATAAGTTTAATCCTCTGTACTGGAACTATTACATTGCTTCTATCAAATGAAAGGTAAAGAGCAAACACTGAATAGTGAACACTATGCCCAAGAAGAACATTCAGAAGTTGAATTTGAGGAATTCTAATTCTATACCGTGAAAGCTTTTTAATTTGATCTCAATGTTATTGTTATTTGTTAAGTACAATGTTATTGTACTTATACTGTTGTAAGTTTAATAGGCTATATCCTACGGTGGCCCTGAAAGGTCAAATGCACTGCAACTTAAGAAAAAAAAACTGCAAATAGAAAAAACACAGCAAAAGCACACAAAACACAGCAAACGTTGAATTAACATAAATGAAGCTGAATAAAACACAATGGAAGTAGAAAAAAACAGAATCTCACAAAACACAACGGAAGTGTTTTTGGGGAGACAATAACGTGACGGATCAGCTGCGGAAATAACAGAAACCAAAACATGCGAAGGAAGGAGACACGCTTAACGGAGGATTCCTTGCAAGGTTGCAGGTAAAGATGCAGGTAATGTGTGTTTTAATCACATGATTCATATAATACTGTAGACACATGTTTGCTATTAGCCATTTACTGTTAGTGTGTCACTTCCGCAGCTGTTCCATCACATTATTAACCCCAAAAACACTTCCATTGTGTTTTATTCTTCTGTTCTTTTCTACTTCTGTTGTGTTATATTCAGATTCCTATGTCACATTCCTGTTTTGTCATTTCAGGTCAGTCAAAAAAAAAAAAATGTAAAAAAAAAAATCACATAACACTAGAACCCCCAGGAAGGGCAACAGGAATAAGGAAGAATAAATAATTTCTTGAAGAAGTTAAGCTGTTAATTTTCATAAAATCTTTCTAAATTTAAGTAAGATTTGACAAAACAAGTATTTAAGATTAATTTTTTGGGGTTTTATTAGTTTTATCAATGATTTAGATCATTCAGTTAAAAACACATTAAAATAAACTAATAAACAAAGAGTACAACAAATAACAAAACAGCTAACACATCTGAAAAATATAATTATTACAAAAGAAGAACATGATGAAAAGTTAAAAATTAATTTTGGATAACATGTGGCATTAGTTGCGCTAAAATAAAGACGGTATAAAAACAGCGCTCACAGTGAACAGAGACTGACCTCACAGCTGGCTACAAAAACGTAAGAAACACATTTTAAATAATTATTGTAAAAGTAGAACAGTCAAAGTTTATCATCTCGTCCACATCTGCCTCCCATCACCAAACCTGGAGCCTCTCATGCAGCGTCCACACTGTTCCGCCTCAGTCTGCTACTTCACCTCCTCAGCTCTCCTGCTCAGGCCTGAAACCTGTTTGGCTGCTGTGCTCTGGATTTCACTCTGTTTTTGCGCGGGTTAGTTCTCCACACTCTGGATTCTCTGTTCAGTTCCGCTACTGTTATCCCGCTGCTCTGAACAGCCAGCAACCGTCCCAGTTCTCCATGTGTTCGGTCACACACTTCCCCACTCTGCTCCGGCTCAAAATGCCATCCTCAGCCCGGCAGTAACTATGCATCTGTTATCTAACTACAGTCCCCTATATTTTTATTTATCAATCACATCTAGCCAGCTCTGGCTCATGTTACAGCTGCCTTCACGTCCAAATGTGTGCAAACAATCGTGTTGCTAGGCAACTCGATGTGCTGCAGTAGTGGTTTTACATTAATTTCTATGGGGTCAAAATGACGTCCTTGGTGGTTCTAGGTATAAGTGGTCATTAAGTTTTTTTCTTTTGATCCCACACGCCCCAAAATTCAGTATTCGATGAATAAGCCCATTTTAGGAAAATGATGATGATGGGGTTTTAATTTAACAGAGTTACAGGATTTTTAAAATGCCAAGGGGTCAAAATGATCCCCTTGGCAATTCTAGTGTTAAATTGATATTATTATTTATTTATTTTATTATTTATACCTTAATGGCAATGAACTCTGGGTGGAGGGGGGCCCAATTTTTTGTCTAAGGCCCTAACAAACTCTTAAATCGCCACTACTAATTTGCAAACAGAGATAGGAGTGATAAAAGCTTCCCAACAAATGTCAATTTTTTTACCAAAAATACACAGTCCACAAAAGGACCCAAACTACTCTAAAGCTAAACCTCAGTGGAGCACAGAAGTGAATGTATTATAGTATTTTACATTCTACCTCTGCTTTAAAAAACAGCATGCATTCACAAGCAGTCACTAGTGTTGGTGGCTGTGTGGGCGAGAAGACATGGCTGGAAGGGAAAAATGAGAGCAATATGGTGAAAAGAAAGACAGAACAGAGGAAAAGAGAGTAAAAAAATGACAAATAAAGATGGAGAAAGGAAGTAGTAGTAGTGGCGGTGAAAAATGTGTACCTAGTGTGAGTGATTTATTCAAATATCTGAAATCCGTAGCAGGATAAACCCCAGTGAAAACTGCCTAATGGAGTCCAGTGACACATTTAGCAGCAAGTAACATTCCTAACAGTGCCAGGTAGTTGTACTCTTCTTGTTGGGCATATGAAGAAAACTAGAAATAAGTAAATACTTCATTAGAAAAGGCAACATGTTAGATGTTCCTTCTCTAGTTGTATAAAACCTCTGTAACTATCTTTAAAGGCAAACTTTAAAGGTTCAGTTCACAGGGGATAAAAAATTTCCCCCTTTGAAATTTCTGCTTTTCCCCCATTAGGCTGGAGTTGAAAGGATCTTTGCAGCATTAAAAGAAAAAAAATATCCCCCCAAATTTACTCTTAAAAATTCCTTGTGAGCGACGAAGATGAATTTTTATAAGTGACCCTCCCTTCAAGTTCCTTGCTGGGTTTGAAGCAGAAAAAGTTCATAGGACTGTTTTGCCATTTCAGCCTCTCTGCTGCTTTCAAGTCATTGTTGACTGCTGCTAATAATAGTTTCAGTTTGAAGTACAGTATCGTGAGGTTTTTTTTCTTTTTTCTAAGGTGATGACAGATTTAAACTTTGATTATTCAAAGTTTCACTGAATTTAAGAGGACTGTGAGACACAACAAAGAGATGTGCACTTTTTTTTTTTTTAGCAGACACGCTGATGCATAATTTTCTTCCCCTCAAGAAACATTCCTGCGACAGTGACACAAATCGGTAGAAATCTCAGTGGGGCCACTCAGCAGTGTTCAGTCATGGGACTAATCACTCAGCAGGGGTGATAATTCTGCTAAAAAAATATTCAAAGGTGACAAACTTGAAACTTTTGAAGATGGCTGCGAGAACGCAAAAACAAGTTTTTATAGTCAGACGTTTTTTTTCTAAGCCTGTGAATTGAAAGAATAGTGAAACTGCTGCCACATAAAATGAGCTTTTAATGAAGTCCAGGAGGAGCCAATAGAGAAATATCTAGCAGACCAACTTAATCCTTTAAAACTGTCAGCCTATTTGGCAAGACGTTATTATAATTATTAATGTCCAAAATGATTTTTTTTCTTAAATCAATACAGTCAAGAGGACCAGGAAGGCCAATTGGGCTGAAAACATAAAGTTAGGTCCATATATTTTTGGACACTGCAATTTTTGTCATTTTAGCATAACATAGTTACAGTTACAAGAAGAATATGGGCCTCCATTAATTTGAACAGCATTGCATTAACCACTGAGGAATTACAGTTATTTTACACAGTCCCCTGTTTTCAGAGACTTGAGTGCAACTGGACAGTTCACTTAAAAGTTGTTTTGTGGGCAGATGTGGGCTTTTTCTACATTATTTCTTCATGAATTAAGTAGGTTAAAGGCCTGGAGTTGTTCCAAATGTGACATTTACATTTGGAAGCTCTTACTGTTGCAGCCAAAGGATCTTTCGGTGGAAGTGAAATATGTCATTCTTAGGGTAAAAGAAAAATCAATTACAGAGATAGCAGTAAAACTAGTTTGGTACATTCACAGAAATCCACTGACCACAACATGGCAGGATGATCACAGGATCCTTTCCATGGTAAAGAAAAACCCCTTCACAAAATCCAGGCAGATGTAGAACATGTTCTAAGTTGGCCTATCATTGTCCAAGCTTGCCATAAAGCAAGACTTCAAAAGGGAAAATACAGACGAGATCAGTCTCAAGACTGGAAAAGCCAGTTTAGAATTGTCAAAAACATCTTTAAACATGTACAAGAGTTCTAAGGAAAAAAGCATGGAGAAAGCATGAAATACCTAAGATCCAAAAAATACAACATCACCTATAAAACACGGTCAAGGCACTTAGTCACTCGTGTTTATCGATGACGTCACAGAAGACAGGAGCAGTCAGATGAGCCATCCTTTGTGTTCAGCACAGATGCACAGTGATGCTAAACACACCGTAAAAAACAATTCTGGTAATTTTTGAAGATAAGACGTGGAATATTCTGCAGTGGCCAAATCCATTACCTGATCTTAAATTTTTGCTGCATTTCACTTCCTGAAGGCAAAACTAAAGGCAGAAAGACCCACAAACAAACACCAACTGAGGACAGCTACATGTCAGTAAAGACCTGACCAAACATTACAAAGAAAGAAACCCAGTTTTTGGTGATATCCATGGGTTCTGGATTTAGCAGTCATTGCTTGCAAAAGGTTCTCAGTATTAACTATTGTCTTTATATTTATAATTATGTGAATTTGACCAGTTACAGTTGAGCCCCTGAAAGCACCTCAGCTGTAGTCAAAAGGGGGATTTGTATATGTAAAATGGCTGCAATTCTCTTCAACATTTAAAGCAAATTTTGTGTTCAACCTCTCAAATTAAAGCTAAAGGTCGGCACTCTAAGCTCATATTCATCCTATTACTGTAACGTCAATATGTTTTAGTACATCACATAACAGATTTCATTATTCACCTACTCTTATAGCTATGATCCCTTCATAAAATGTCCTCATCAAACACATAACATTGTAAATCTGTGTGTAAGTATATCTGAAGAAACTCAAACATTTTAAAAAATATTGTATCATTTATTTATTTTATTTAAGACCCAACCAAGGGAAATGTCATTCCTCATAAAGAACTTCCAAGTATATCTAACTGGAGATGAAATGATGCATGGAAGTAGTTTCCAGTTGTTTGAAGGTACTTTGAATGTTTTTCCACTAGAGTTAATCCATGTCTAATTCTGCACAAATACTACACCAGAATGGCTGAAGAAAAAAAAAAGTTTGCTGCATGTAAAACGAGGCCACTGAAGGATAAGAAAGAAGGAAAATCAGTGTGTGAAGAAAGTTCTGAAAAACCCTAAACATTTTCCCAGCAGTAAACTCCCACAACAATACAGCCATCAATGTGTTTTCACAATATGTGAAAATATCAGTCCAGCAGACCCAGCCTGGAGTGTTGCTGTATGAGAGGTCTTCTTGGGTTCAAAA
>VUQS01077504.1:0-25514 GCA_015108495.1 Heterochromis multidens
GGGGGGGGGGGGGTACATTCCAGCTCATCTGAGATCAGATTAGTCTGTACGTGACCTGTTAAATACGTTCAGTTTGTCACTCTGATTTAGAGCAATGAAGACTTTAACAGCAATACAGAAAAGACACAGTCAAAATGGAGACTAATGTTTCCGTCAGAAATGATGGAAATACTGTAGCACACTCAATCAAAGACAATTCCCCCAAAAATGTAGCAAAATTCTGAAAAACAAGGGAAATGGAAAGATATATTTTCAACACAAATAAAGGAGCACAGAAAAAGAGCGACAGTAATGTAAACACACAATATTTAGCCATAATAAACACAGGATTACCAATTTCTCCAGCTGCTGTTTCCAGATTATCCATCAATGAAATAATTTCATATTAAGAAAATGAAGGTATCAGTTATCAGATTTAATGACAGCCAGTCCTGAATGTTAGACCACAACAAGTTATGACAAAGCATGAAAAAGCATTGCAGCCTCTGAAACAATATACAGTAGATCCAATAATGTTTTTATTATTATTTATATATTTACATGAGTATTTTTTGTATTCATCCATCTGTTCTCGCTCTGCTAACTGAAAACTCCCACATGCTCCACTTGGAGGCGTTAGTGACGTACTTTCATGTGCTGTCACTTACTAACACAAGAAGAAGATGCAGGACGATGGCTCCCGACGGCAGTGACGACGTACCTTCATGCGGTTGTAAAGGTATCCGTCGGTGTCTCATATGCGAAAAATTGAAGGGGAAAGTACAACTGGAGGCGAGTGAATCAAAGGTACTGATACTGAACAGAGAGCTGTCTTTAATAATGGTTTTATCAGCAGGTAAAGGAAACAACTATTCCTAACAGTAGTAGTCACAGCGAGCTACGGGAGCCCTCGTAGGACATTCCATCTCTATTAAAGGGCTATTACTGAGTTAATAAATGTGTAGTTTCAGCGTTTGTCATTATAATAAAAAGGCATTTATTCCATTCCAGCTTCATCGTCATAAATGACAATACCAGTATAAGTTCTCGTTATAGTATAAATAACTGTTTATCTATCTATGTGTCTGTATCTATATGAAGATTGTCCATCATTTCCTCTACGATCCTGAGACGAGGCTCGCTGTTGGAGAAGAAGCTGAGGCTGCGTCCTTCCCTTTTCATGGGGTCTTCCTGTGGGAGAACTTCATATCAGAAGAGGAGGAAAAGGAGCTGATAAGTACGATGGACCAGGATGTGTGGAAGCAGTCCCAGTCCGGTCGAAGGAAACAGGTTAACATTTAATCAAATAAACATAATTGTCCAGACTGTCACATATAGAAGCAGATTGTTAGGGCTGCAAAGCCTATATGAGTACCAGTGAGGTTTTGGAACCAATCATAGCACAGAATCAGCTCTTACTGAAGTCATCAGTGACCCGAAGATCAACAGTGACTCGTAGAGAGTTTCTGCTTGATTTCACTGCGACCTTAGACACTGTTAAACAGGTCAGGTTCTTGATTGGCTCTCATCATACCTAAAGGGTAAAAGTCTCTATGTTTCAATTAGTTTTAGATCTGCAGAAATAAATTCAGTCAGGGGTTCCTCATAGGTCAGTTCTTGGTCCATTACTGTTGGACCTTTACATGCTCCCCCTTGGTACTGTCATAAAGAAGATGATGATGATGATCTAAACGGATGATCTAAGCTGCATTGATGACATTAACAGTTGGATGTCTAGAAACTTTTTTCTTTTCTCAGTTTTAATAATCATAATAATAAGGTCACCAGAGGTTAGGGAATTCTTATCTCAAACTGACTCTGAGAAACTGGTCCATGCAGTCAGATCAAGCACGTTAGATTACTGTAACGCTCTATTTGCAGGACTCTCCAAATCATCAGTAGGACTACTTCCACTTTTTCAGAATGCATGTACATGGAAATTTGACCATATTTCCCCAGTACTGAAATCACTTCATTGGCTCCCAGTTTAACACAGAATTAATTTTAAAATCCTCCTATTAGTTCATAAAGCTCTCAATGGTTTGGCCCCCCCAGTACATCTTTGACTTGCTCAGTGTCTATAACCCGATCAGACCTCTCAGGTCATCAGGTGCAGATCTTTTAACTGTTCTCAGAATTCGATCTAAGCGTGCTGAGGGTGCTGTGGTGCTGTTCTTTGGAACAAGCTGCCTGCTGACCTGAGATCAGTTACAGCTGTGTCTACATTCAATAACAAACTTAAAACAGTTTACAGTTAATAACTCTGTGTGTGTGTTTGTGTGTTAACTTTTATTTTATTTCTTTGTAAAGTTTTTTTGTTGTTTTTATTGCCTTAAAAATTGTAGAGCTACATAGTTTTTGATCTTTTATGGTAAGAACATTGATTTTACGTGTAATGAAATGTGCTATATAAATAAAATTGACATTGATGTGAGTGAATTTTATGATGTAAATATAAAATTATTTGGTATTTTCAGTCAATTTTACATTCTATTTGTTATTATATAGTAATGGAATGAACGAAAGCCTCCTCCCATATTGTTGCAGGACTTTGGCCCGAAGGTGAACTTCAAGAAAAGGAAAGTGCGTGTGGGTGACTTCAGTGGACTCCCGGCTTTGAGCCAAAAACTTGTGCTCAGGATGCATCAGGAATCAATCCTAGCAGGCTTCCAGCCAGTGGAGCAGTGCAACCTGGATTATCATCCTGAGCGAGGTGCAGCCATTGAGCCACACCTAGATGATTCTTGGCTGTGGGGGGAGCACCTGGTCACCATCAACATGCTGTCAGACACTACACTCAGCATGTCTCTGGAACAGGGTCTACCAGAGCTGGGACTAACAGGGGAGGTCCATGTAGCTGTACGTCTTCCACGCAGATGTGTAGTAGTTTTATACGGTGAGGCGCGGCATAAATGGAAACACGCCATTCACAGGGAGGACATTCATGAACGTAGAGTTTGCAGCACCTACAGAGAGCTCTCTGCAGAGTTCCTTCCTGGAGGACAGCAGGCAGACCTGGGAGCCCAGCTGTTGAATATCGCTTTGAACTTCCAAGGCTCTCCTGTTTAATCTAATTTGATGGATCCAGAGGGAGCTGAAATCTAACTCACTTGGACTTGTCTTAAACTGAAGATGTGTCCTTTAGACATCCTAGGGCTTGTTTGCGGGATCTGTGCCAACTCCCCAAATAGTGAGCAGTGCTCATGAGGCTTGTTTGCATTAATTAGTTGAACATCTGTTGTGGTGCAAAGTCAAACTGAAGTCAAATTGCTTTGGAAAAAATGGGGGGGGAAATTGTGTTAAAATATCTGCAATGTAATTATGTTGTTGAACTTCAGCGCTCTTTTTGTTTTATGTCTAATAGAGAGATGAAAACTATTTTTTGTAACAGATACTCCTTCATTTGGTGTTTTGATGATGGTGGTGGAAAGCATAGCCTTACACATCTCTTAAAGGTTCACATCTGGTAAATGTTATGGCCATCGTATATACTTTAAACATTTCAGTAAGCCTGATACAGGTTATGCTGTCAGAATCATTTTCAAACATTACCTTTAGACTGAACTTGTGCATTGCATTTCTGTCTCTGCCATTCGTAGCATTACAAATAGATGGTCTCAAACTACAGAATGCAAAGCATCAAGAATTTAATAATTATTCGCTTACAGCTATAGAGAGAGAGAGACTGTGGTGCAAACCTCTGTATCTTTGACTTTGTGATGATAAAAACAAATCTTTGGTGATAAATTGAATATAGAATTATTACTATATTATTGAGAGAGAGTTTGACCTGTTGTTCTTCACAAGTGCAGTTATTGTTTTTAAGATATAAATTTGACATTAAAATATGAACTGAAACTAAAACAAAACAAAAATCTTCTGATTACAACAATGAATCAAAAGATCTGTCCCCTGAAACAATCCCGTATAGCAGCTGCCCTGTAATGCCTGGTTTTGTTTAATTAGTAATGGTTGCAAGCCATTGTTCTGAAACCCAGTTTGTCCAGTTCATGAGTAGTTCTCAGACACAGAGTGAGAACTGCAAACAGGATGTGGCTTGCATGCCCAAAACCAGCTGCCTTTACAAACATTTTCTATGTGCAAATCATCCTTCTTTAAGTCATTGTCTGTATAAAAGAAAGAGGAAACGTGCAATGGTGTCAAGAATTTTATTTTTCAGTTCTCTAAATGTGTTCGCCAGGTTGCTGCTGTTTTCCATACATTTATCTTCATTTCTCACAGATGACTGTATTCACAGCAGATTCGGGTCACCAGATCATCTCGCTGGGAACATAAGAATTTGATTAAGGACTTGAAATAGAAAGAGAAAACCTTTATTGTCACTGTATTTAGGATACAGCGAGACTGGGAGTGCCATTCCGGCTTGGTGATTTATGTTATGATATAAAAAAAAAATGACAATAAGCACACAATAAAATCACTTGCAACAATTATAAAAGTGGTAGCTGTCGCATAAAGTGTCAAGCAAATGTCTTCAGTATTTCTTAAATAGAATTGTAGTCCTTCTGGAGTTTAGAGCTATTTATAATAACATTTTTCATGATGGGAGGAGGGGGGGTGAATTATCACTGGAGACATAACTGAAAAAGTAGCGAAAATTATTTGTATTTATTTATTTATTTATTTATTTAGCAGCTGATGAGGTCTTTGGAAGAACTTGTAAGCTCATTCTTTTTAAAGTCATTGAATATGCAGTAATGTGCTTGAAACTACAGTTAATTTAAAAGCAGTTTTATCTCATTAGATCGTAGTACTGTTGCTTTAAGTTAAATCTGCCTAATTTTCTATTGAAGTTCTGCATGTTTGTTGACCGTGCTTTTATTTTGAAGGTACGGCCGGACATCCTTGTTTACTTTAGCTGCTGGCTTGCTGTTGGCTGGAGCCGCTGCTCAACCTGTTTGTTAATCGCGCTGTGTGGCTTATTAACGCCCAGAGTTTATAATAAGCCGGGCTGATTTCTCAGGGGGGACTTGACTTGCCGTCGCCGGGAAGCGAGAGGTCGCTTTTTTGAGAGCAGATTCCTCAGCACGGTGAGCATGTCCTGAGCTCGGAATCAAACTAAGAGGCTTTTCAAATGTAGCTTGTTAGCTAGCTGCGTCGCGTACAGTGTACACACAGCCTTTTTTGTTCTGCTCATGGACAGCCTCTGCATGACAAATTATTACCAGTGTTGAGTGCAGACGGGGCGCGAAGACAGCGATCGTTTTGTTTTAAAACGTGTCAAGAACTGATCTCTGGTTGTCAACCACCCACCCCCCTCCAGCCCCGGGGCTAACCCCCGGTCACCGACCGAATTAATGGCCGGAAATCCGAGAAGGGGCGCCGGTCTCATCGGCTTGATGAAGGACGCCTTTCAGCCTCACCAGCAAGCTCTCCAGCCTCACCAACCCGCAGTGGTCGACAAGAAAATGGTGGAGAAATGCTGGAAACTCATGGATAAGGTACTGACAGAGGCTTTACGGTAATAAGTGGTTTACAACAAAAGGGTTTGAATACTAAACGAAAAACTTCTCACTTGACTTTTTGTCCTTTTCACATCAAAAAGTTCAGTTAAAGCTGAACTTTTACGTCTGCGCGGTGAATAACTTCCAGAGCACCCGTACAGAAAGCTGTTCTGGCATAAATTTAGACACTAACCTGTGAAGCTGTATGAAAAACCTGAAGCCCTAAAACTGGAGTACGGTGGTGTCCTTGATGCCTTAACTAATTGGGGTCATTTTTACTGAATTAGGTCACATTAATGACGCCCTATATTTAGTATTAGATCAAAAGAGGTGCACGTGTTGCAGGGGCAGACTCTTGGTTCTGTGTAGTCATTGCTGCCTATCTAGTTTATCTTTTGCAGTGGGCTGTAACTGAAATAGATGGAGAGGAAAGCGCAGAGAGATGGTGAGACAAGAGCTCACAAGATATTAATTCAAGTGAGCTGTAGGAAGTAACAGTGCATCAGATAACAAAGCGTAAACCCTGGCATGCATACGAAGTGTGCTGTGCAGACTCATTTACACCTGAAGCGTTTGGAGGATTGAAAACTTTTGATACCTGGGTCATATGCTTCTAGGCTGGGTGTTACAGATTTTATTGCCTTGCAGTAAAGTTGTATTGTTGGTGATATGTTGTCATCAAAGTGGCAAAATGAATTTGAGGGTTTGGGGAAGAGCTGTATCTGATGTGAAAGAGTGTGCAAATGTATGCAAAAAACCCTTCATGCTTTCACAATTGGTGCACAGTGATATAGGAAAAAATGCACTCAAATGAAAAGTGACAGGTGAAAGTTTCTGGTGAAGTTATTGATGCACATTTTAGGTAATCAACATGTTATTGCACTACAAGGCATTTTCTGTTTACAGTAACAATATTTTGGGTCTACAGAGCATAACTAAATCCAATTTGATAAGGAAGCTCAGTAGTTAAATAATTGGGACAGGTAGTAAAGATGCAGTTCCTGGTCAAACTTTGATCTACAGCATGTGCCACATGTTCTCTGATTACAGAAAGGACTGTATTGAGAACATTATTATCATAACCAATAGGAATAATGGCTGAGACTAGAAACCTTGTCATCTTTAAGGATGGCAATTTCTGCCCGTTTAACATCAGATTGTAAATATTGTGACCTAATTTTGTGAGTTAAAAAAAAAAAAAAAATCAATTTCCAAACTTGCATGTGAGAGCTCATAATCTAAGAGGAAAACTGTCATGAAATCTGTGAAGCCTTCTTATGCTCCCCTGGGGATTAAGCTGGTTTTATTTAAATGACCTCAGGCTTTTCAGTAGCACCATCTTTAGACAAACTTGGAAAATTTTAGCCTCCCCCGATCGTGTACATTGCAGCATCTCGTTTTGCCACGGCTGAGAGTTTTAATCCTGTTTCGGAGTTTTTTGGCACGTTTAAAAAAATAAATCTCTGAGCTGTTGCGCTTTCTGTCCAGGTGGTGCGTTTGTGCCAGAACCCCAAGGTGGCGTTGAAGAACAGCCCACCCTACATCCTGGACCTTTTGCCGGATACCTACCAGCATTTACGCACCATTCTGTCCAGATATGAGGGCAAAATGGAGATCCTCGGGGAAAACGAGTATTTCCGTGTGGTCATCGAGAACTTGACGAACAAGACGAAGCAGACCATGAGCCTTTTTAAGGAGGCCAAGGAGAGGATGTACGAGGAGAACTCCCAGCCCAGGTAGGCGTGTGCTCTGATAAAACATTATTTATCTTTGTGCGGAAAATGGAATACTGCTCCAGCATAAAGCCAGCACAGAGAGCTGTGAAGCAGGGAAATGTCTGGGTATCTGACACATGGTGCAGTTAAAGAGCTAATCGTTTTTTTTTCTTGGCTTCCTATCAGTAAAATAATCCCTTAAGCTTGTGATTGTATGATAATTCCAGCAGTAAAGTGGTAGTGGTGCTGCTGACTGAGGCTATCTCTGTCCTGTAAGTTGTATAAGCATTAATGCCTGTGGAGTACAGGATGGAGCTTTTTCACAGCAGCTGTTTTGACATGAAAAAGTAGGAAAGCACAGATGTTACAGATCACATTAATAAGGCTCTCTACCTAAATAGAAGAAAAGCTTCTCTAATGTCATTAGAGTCACCTGTGTCGGAAGGGCTGTTGGCAGTAGCATTGGTTGATATAAAATGGGTGCTAAGTGAAAACCTTTCGAGATATCCAGGCTTTTTTTTTTTTTTTTTTTTGAGAATGAAGCAAAAATCTTCCAAGCTAACAAGAAATACAGTTCAAACTGAGATTTTTGTCTGTTACTTTTTCCATAAGACAATTAAAAACATATCAAAGTGACCTGTTTACATTGCTGTGGAGTCATTTTTGAAGATCTTACTCTTTTTGTGTATTTAAAATGGCCAGAAAACTACTGGCACCATTATAGTTTATGGATATGTCTTTAAACAGGTCATGTAGGGTCTTGACATTCTCATAACTCTGCAGTCTGTTCTGTCATTACATCTTTATTTGAAGTGCCTAAGAAGTTTGTCGTTTTTTTCTTATATTTTCCATCATATGATTAAATCAAACCATATGAAGAGAAGTAAACTTCCTAAAATGTGTTAAAAAGAAGCGATTGCACTTTCGCAATCACGTCTACTTCCTCTGCTTCTCAGAAAGTCTTTGCTAAGCAAAAGTTCATCCTTCCTTTTTATCAAGCATAAGATGTTCTGCATCAACAGTGGGTGGGGTTAGCAAATGTATGTATAAGCCACTGGACAACCTTATATTGAATCATCAAAGCTGAGGTCAGGTTTTTGGAAAGCCATTGCCCAACTGGCTGTTTGTTCTGTATGCTTTTGTGACTTTATGCGACTTTTGGCTCAGTTTCATGCCATGTGTCATGTTGTGGCTCTTTTACACTGTGCTGAATAACTGCAGAAACACGCTTGGACTAAAGTATGCACCCTCATTGGTTTTGCTCTAACCCAGTGAGGGTGGACTCACTTCCTCTGAAAAGTAGTGTTTCATGTAGATGGCTCAAATTAGTCAACTTGGAAGAATGGAAGTGTAAAGGTTCATTTTCAAAATTGCTTTCGCTCTTCTGCAGATCAGTTAATCGTTTCAGCTTTAAATAGACATATTTTTATAAATTTGACACTCATGTTGACAGGAGCGGGGTTAAGAGTTTGTCCAGGAGGTAGCTGCAGCCACGAGAGTAATTTCACAAAAACTGTAAAATTATCGTAACACCAACTGTTTTACTTCAACAGTAGGAAGAGATAAAAGTGTAGAAGAAAAATGTCAGGTCAACAATATTTACATCGTGTTAAAGATTTATGTGTAAATCCATAAAATGTGCAAGAAGAGAGGAAAATGTTTTCTTTTTTTTCTTCTTTTTTTTAAATAAATGGCTGTGAGGATGGTGATACCATCTTTGATTCCACCTGATTGTGCTGGGGAAAAATAAAACGTGAACTTCAGTTTGCAAATGAAGAAATTTCACCTTTTAAGTTGTTAATCACTGTTGTTAATCTGGACAACACTTGATGTGAAACATTTCAAAGCTTGAGTGGGCTCCTTCTACTTATAGCTTCTATTTATATGAATAAATACAAGTTTAACTTCCCCTTGTGTTTAGACCAGTGAACAAACATTAGCTGATAATATCTGTAACTAACTTGTTGCTGTGTTTTCCTTTCGTTGTCTCTCTTCCTTTCCTCTGACTCAGGCGAAACCTTACCAAGCTGTCTCTGATCTTCAGTCATATGCTAGCAGAGTTAAAAGCCATCTTCCCCAATGGCCTATTTCAGGGTGACAACTTCAGGATTACCAAAGCTGATGCTGCTGAATTTTGGAGAAGGTCATTTGGGGACAAGTGAGTTTCTGTTTTAACTCCATATTTTTATTCTTGGATGCTACTAGAATGACTCACAGTTCAAAGTAATCCTTATTTATGTCATGCTGGGCATTGGTTGCAGTTCATCTCTGGCTGAAACAAGACGTTTTATCTTCCTTCCTCCTTCCTTGAAGCCAGATTTCTTCTGATTGGCTGCCTCTTGCAAACAAATGATTTAAACAGAAGACAAATGACCATAGTAGGATAGCCACACTCACTGACAACATGCAAAGCTAAAAGTTAAAAAACAAAAACACTAAAACTGAGTATTTATAGGAGTTGGTTCTTCATGGCACTGATTCAACAAGGTGCTGGAAACATTCCTCAGAGATTTTGCTCCAAACTTACATGACCACATCCCAAAGGAGCTCTGTCAGACTGAGATCTGGTGACTGTGGAGGCCGTTTGAGTACAGTGAACTCACTGTCATGTTCAAGAAACCAGTTTGAGATGTTTTGAGCTTTGTGACATGACGTGTTATCCTGCTGGAAGCAGCCATTAGAACACAGGTACACTGTGTTTATAAAGGGATGGACATCATCAGCAACAATACAATGCACAGTTGGTACTAAGGAGTCCAAGGTCTGCCAAGAAAATATCCCCCACACTATTACACCACCAGCAGCTTGAACGGTGATACAAGGCAGAATGGATTCATGCTTTCAAGGTGTTTACACCAAACTCTGACCCTACCATCCGAATGTTGCAGCAGAAATCGAGACTCACCAGACCAGGCAATGTTTTTTCCAATCTACTGTTGTCCAATTTTGGCGAGCTCATGCAAATTATAGCCTCTGTTTCCTGTTATCTGACAGAAGTGGCACCTGGTGTGGTTTTCTTAGCCCTCATTCAGTCTTTGCTTTAGGATTTCATATTCTGGTTATATGTGAAACCATGGTGAAAGGGAAGGTTCCCACAAAAACTGTTTGTTTCCTCTCCCTCCCTCCCACCCAGGACCATAGTGCCATGGAGGACATTTCGTCAGGCTCTTCACGAGTTTCACCCTATTAGCTCAGGTCTGGAGGCCATGGCCCTCAAATCCACTATCGACCTCACCTGTAACGACTGCATCTCTGTCTTTGAGTTTGACATCTTTACAAGGCTCTTTCAGGTAAGTCACAAATCATAAAGCATTTTAGGAGCCTGGGTTCGATTCCTACCCATGGCCCTTTGCTGCATGCCTTCCCCCACTCTTTCTCTCCACTTTCCTGTCCAAAAAATCTTCACTGTCCTATCAAATAAAGCCAAAAAATAATATTAAAAGAAATTCTGCTTTGTGAACTTAGAAAAACATTTGAATTTTATCTCTTCTGATGTCTTTATACTAACGTCTAATACTTGCTGTTCCAAACGAGTCCAGCTGAATATCTGCAGCAGCAGACAACAGTGTTTCTATGAGTGTCGACCCACTCAGATATTTTTCTGTAGTGCTGCTAGCTATCAAATTCCCCTCAAGTTAACTTTATTGCTACAAACACAAGTTCTGTGCTATCTGCGTGATATTCTGAAATCTGAGTTTTGTAGTAAAGTCAACCCAACAGCAGGTGATATACACAGCATGCATGAAGTAAGTGTGTGTGTGTGTTTGTGAAATCTGTGTCTGTGTTGTGTAGCCATGGTCGTCTCTTCTGAGGAACTGGAACAGCCTGGCCGTTACACACCCTGGTTATATGGCCTTCCTGACCTACGACGAGGTGAAGGCTCGACTGCACAGGTTCATCCACAAACCTGGCAGGTAGGCCTCACAGACAGGTCCTGGAGTGACAGATATCCTAAATACATTCTTTTTGCTGTATTGAACATATTGTTGCAGGAGTGTGAGTTTGTAGCTGTTGGTTTAAATAACTGTCTCTCACAGCTATATCTTCAGGCTGAGCTGCACTCGGCTGGGCCAGTGGGCAATTGGCTACGTGACAGCTGATGGGAACATCCTACAGACCATCCCGCATAACAAACCACTCTTCCAAGCCCTCATTGATGGATACAGAGAGGGATTGTGAGTCGCATATCATCAGTGTCAATGAGCTAGTATTTAGTGTACATTTGTAGCACTATTAAACTTCATGCAAGCTGTCAGGGGAGAGTATTTTCTTTCAGCATAGTGAATACATGTTAGTTTAGGTTACTGTGTTAATAATGAGGAGGGTGGAGTCTGGCTTTTTGTGTTTGCTTTGTATTAGTTTCATCAAAATTATAAAAGCTTTTTAAGGAACAGGTTAAAACAGTGTTACAATTAGTGTTCTTTACAAACAGAAAATGTATCATTCAGTGCTACAGTTTCTCTCCAGAGTACTACTGTGTGTCATCCTGCAGAATAATAAATAAAAAAAAAACTGGTTAAAAACTTTTATTTCATAATGAGAAAGTGAACAAGTGTTTGACAGCCTAGATGAAATGTAATTTAAACACTTAGGGGAGGTGGTTGTTTCTTACTGTTAATTTATAAAGGCTGAATCTTAAATCAAATGAGATTATTTTGTGGCTTGTTTGTGTTTCTGTGTGCGGTGGTCCTTCAGCTATCTATTCCCAGATGGCCGTGCACAGAACCCAGACCTGACAGGGTTGTGTGAACCGTCTCCACAGGACCACATCAAAGTTACTCAGGTTTGGTCTCGTTTGTTTCTCATCTGCTTGTGCTCCAAGAAAGCTGTTTTTAGTGCAGAAAACTCGTGTGATATTCACCCTGCAAAGAATGTGCAAGGCAACTACCATGTTATGCTGCAAGGGAAAAAACAAACAAACATAGATGCATAAAAGGTGCAACATTTATTAAATTCATAAAATTACTGATAAGTAAGAATAATGCATGAATAAAGCCCTATAGGATGAGAGTAACCTGACCAGTCGTCCTCTTCTTCCTTTCTCCATCTAGGAGCAGTACGAGCTCTACTGTGAGATGGGCTCCACTTTCCAGCTTTGTAAGATCTGTGCAGAGAACGATAAGGATGTGAAGATTGAGCCTTGCAGGCACCTGATGTGCACCTCGTGTCTGACCGCCTGGCAGGTAAGGGCATCACCTATACACTATAAACCTTTATTACACTGATTTATAGCAGCTCTATAAGTCCTGACAGGCAGACGGGAAGTCCATCTTTCCTTTGCTTTTGAGTTTTATTTAAATTCAGTTTTGTGTTACTGTGCCTTAAATAGATAAATAGAAATAGATAAATAAACAAATAATAATGCATATCTTTTTACATTTAGATTAATTGCCAAATTGGTAAATATTGCCTGTATTTTATTCAGCTCTCTTATTGGCATGTTTTTTTTTTTAAAAGATTTATTTCTGGGCTTTTTTCCCTTTATTTGACAGTTAAGCAGTGAAGAGTAGACAGGAAAGAGAGGGAGAGAGAGGAGGGGAAGACATGCAGCAGGTCGGACTCGAACCCGGGCCGCTACATTTTTACCGTTGGGCATATGGGCGCCTGCTCAACCAGTGCATGTTTAAACTTACTGTAAAGGGTTGTTTCTGCAAACTCTTCCTCCAAGTTTATTTGTTGCCTTAAGTATAAAGAATTAGTAGTGATTTCTGCAGTAGAGGAGCCGTTTCACCTGCACTCTGTTTCAGTCATTTGTAGTTCATTCCTCGGTGTAACTGAGGAATGAACTAAGGATGGCTCAAAGAAGCAAACATATAAGATGCCACAACGCTGCTGCCATTCAACAGTCTTTTAATGAGAGTGTGATCACTTATGAGAAACAAAAGAGATTGGAGGAAAAACCGAAGAGGAAGAAGACCATGAACCAACCACACAATGGGCTGTTGGATTCAGGCTTCTCCCCTAACCTAGTTTTGGTAAACTAAACTAATAGAAACAAAACTGAAAACAGGACTGACAGTAACTCCCAACTCAACCTACACTTAATAAACAAAACTGTAAAAGCAACGGAAAGATAAAGCCTGTGCTGATGGAGGTGAGGGAGGAAGGGAGAGGGATCAAGACACCAGTTGCCGACCACCGTGCTCCGCCTTCTCTGGGTTTATATTCATGCGGCGAGCCTTCAGCAACTAATTCAATTCAATTCAATTTTATTTATATAGCGCCAAATCACAACAACAGTCGCCTCAAGGCGCTTTATATTGTAAGGTAAAGACCCTACAATAATATGGAAAAACCCCAACAATCAGGCGATCCCCTATGAGCAAGCACTTGGCAACAGTGGGAAGGAAAAACTCCCTTTTAACAGGACGAAACCTCCGGCAGAACCAGGCTCAGGGAGGGGCAGCCATCTATCGTGACCAGTTGGGGGTGAGGGGAGGAAGACAGGACAAAAGACACACTGTGGAAGAGCCAGAGATTAATAATAACTCGTGAATCAGCACTAAGTATAAATCAAAAGTGAGAGCAGATTAATGAGGGTGACAATAAAAACACAACAAGATGACGACAGAACCGACACACTGAGGTCGCGCCTAACAGGAACTTTATTATTTTATTACCGTTGACCTGCAGTCAGTGGAGCTTAAGCACTTTCTTCATGTATTTCTCATAATAAAATCCTTCTAATTACCAAAAACCTTATTCTTTTTCCTTTCGAAACATAAAAGATTATGGTGACTTCACTGACTGATAACATCAACTTAACATGAGTGGCAAAAAGGAAGAGGGACGTGTGGGATTAAATGCATCAATTTGATGGGGCTGTTTTTATTCCTGATGGAAATTGCACTTTGGACTTTTCCCTATGCTGAATTTACTATGTTTTGATTGTGGTTCATGTGAGAAGGACAATATAATCATCATTTTCCCAGGTGCAACCTTGTTGTTCTTACCACTCTGCTTTCAGGACAGAAATGCTCTCCTGACTAACTTAAGAGGTTAATGAAGAGTGCACAGTTTTCTGACATAATATTTGTTAAAGTGCACCTTCTGCAAGTCAGCAACCTCTGCATGTCGTTGTTGGACAATATTCTTCACCGTTTTGTTTACTTTTAAATCATGTATTAAGCTTTTTTTTTTTTTAACGTAAATTTAAGTAAAACATTTAAAAGAGAAAAATTGAAAAGATTTAAATACTTGGCATTGGAGCTGTTACTCTTACTGCTTCATCTGGTGCAGGTGACTCTTATTGTTAGTTTTCCCTGTCTTCCTCCTTCAGCTCTCCTTCTTTGCAAGACTCAGCTGTAGTTTGCGTTTAAACAAAAGCAAAGCCTCTAACGAATGATGAAAGCCTTTCTCTGCTCCTTCAGATTTAACCTTCCTGTGTCTTTCTGTGTACGTTTCAGGAATCGGAGGGTCAGGGCTGCCCATTTTGCCGATGTGAGATTAAAGGCACAGAGCCTATCGTAGTGGACCCCTTCCATCCAAAGGCCAGTGGGGCTTCCTTTGCTGGTTTCCAGGGGTCGAGCAGAGCAGAAGCTGCTGGCAATGAGGAGGAAGAGGATGATCGGCTGGAAGACCAGCACCTTGTCATGAGCAGGCTGGCCTGCACCAAGGTAAGATGATCATACACATAAATTTAAACACTCACTGGCCACTTCATTCGGTACACCTGTTCAACCGCTCATTAACGCAAATATCTAATCAGCTAATCACACAACAGCAACTCAGTGCATTTGTGTATGTAGACATGCTCAAGATGACCTGCTGAAGTTCAAGTCGAGTATCTGCATGCAAAGTGCAAACTTCATCATAAAGATGTGAATTTGCTAAGTTAACACCAAGCTGACATAGCTGCAGTAAATTGCGTAAATTACATGAAAGCATGGATCCATCTTGCCTTGTATCAGCAGTTCAGCTGGTGGTGGTGGTGTAATGGTGTGGGGGATATTTTTTGGCACACTTTGGGTCCCTTAGTACCAACTGTGCATCGTTTAAACACCACAGCCTGCCTGAGTATTGTTGTTGACCATGTCAGATCATCTCAAACTGGCAGCAACTGTGTGATGCTATCATGTCAATATGGCCCAGAAAGGAATGTTTCCAGCACTTTGTTGAATCTATGGCACTAAGAATTAAGGCAGTTCTGAAGGCAAAAGGCAGTACCTAAGCAAGGTGTACCTAATAAAGTGTTCAGTGAGTGTACATATACATGTTGTAGGCCATCTAATGCAACATCTGTAAATGTATATGTGTGTGCAGGTGGAGCGCCCTCCATCTCCAGTGTCTCAGCTGCCTCCGGTGCCTCCACGACTGGACCTCTTACAGCAGAGATCCTCCGCCTCACATAGTGCACTGAGTCAGGGAGCCACAGCCAAAGTAAGTATACGCCCAAATGCACTAAACACAGGCTTTCAAACCTGCTAGCTGAGGGAAAGGATTCAAAGGGTGGGCAAATGTTTTAAGTTATCACACAGACTATCAAACATCTTGCATAACCATGTATTAATTTGGCTTCAAGTTCCTGGAAAGCATGTGAATGGCTAAGTGTTGTGCGCATGTGACACAGATTAATGGTCACGCCTGCTTATTAAACCTCCAGTGTGCTGCCAGCCGTACTAACACAATCAGCACGAGGTCCTTGATATTTCCAAAGTAACACCCGTCCTGCTTCTGTCCTAGATGGTAGCCACTCATAGGGACAAGCCTCTACCTCTGCCTCCAGCACTGAGAGAGCTGCCCCCTCCTCCCCCACCGGAGCGCCCCTCCCTGGTCGGCCAGGAATCCAGACTCCAAAGGAGACCCCTCCCCTCCACCCCAGACCAGCCCGCCTGGGCAGCCAACTACATGGTCCCACGTCCTGCAACAAAGGCCCCGTCGGCCCTGTCATCCATCCCTCAGAGCAACGGAGCCAGCACAGAGGGGAGCAAACCACAGACAGCGATCAATGCTATCTACTGCCTGCCTGCAAGGTACAGAGCTCTGCTGCATTGAGGTGTAGTGGACAGGAAGTAATGTAATGTGACAAGAACTGATGAGGAGTGAATGGATGTAATGGAGGTGCTCAGGTTATTCTGCCACAGTAAGATTTAGTGTTTGTCATATGATTAATACACAAAGAAGAAAAAAGTATACTGTCCCACTGCAGTAGCTCTCTGCTGTCACTGTAAGTTATAAATAGATTTACATTATTCCATATTTAGTCAAGGTGTAAGCAGAGGCTGTGTTAGGTGCGTATTAAACTCTGTGGATGCAGACACAGATAGCTGAAGACACCACAGACAAGTTTTACTTCCTCTTATATGTTGTTGGATAGTTATTGTAGTGTAGTGTCGTACCTCGCAGTCACAAAACAAACTAGCACTGTTCTTAACATTTGTTTTGGTGATGTGATATAGACCTACCATCAGTCCCAAAAAGCTGAATCTGTTCATCTGGACGTAGCGTTTTTAGTGGGAGAAACGTTTCGTCAACTTATCCAAGTGACTTCTTCAGTCTCAGCTGACTGCAGGCTTCCCCAACCTTATAAACAGTACATTTGCATAATGACCGAAACCAGCACCACTGACTAACAATGGGCCATGAGGTCAGTTTCATGATCATTAGTATGCAAATTGTCATGACCATTGATGAATGGCCATGAGTACCATTCACAGAGATTGGGGAATGGCTGCAATCACAACATTGTAAGATGGTAAAAGATGTACCCTTAGGCCCCCTCCTCGGTTCAGAATCCTGCTCTGTCTGCATCTGAGGCCGAATCTCAGATGGTTTCTGTAGCGGCCTTCATATTTTTCCAGAACTATTAAAAAAGAATATTTTGTCAGTTTATGCTTTGTGTGTCTGGTCCAGGATTTCTCAAATTTGTCATTTATAAACCACAAATGGAAAAACTTTGTGACGTCTACCTCTGGTCAGGTCTCTGCCAGCGTCAGCAGTGTCGAGTGGGGAGAAGCTGTCATCAGACGGTGAAGATAATGAGTACATGAGTCCCACATCCCTTCCAGCCTCTGGTGCTCCATGGGTCATAACGGGCTCCTTGGTGCCCCCACCACCATCCCAGGCAAACAACCACAATGACATCAGGTAAATGGAATAACAAGGGCGATGAAGTTGCCTCTATTAGGACCAAGTTTTTCAGAAAAGGTGTATTCCCTCAAGGGGCTACACCTAACATGTAGGCTATTTATTTCCCATCTTATCATCTTGCATTTCCATCAAGTTCTTGCATCTGCATTTTGGCGCTGGTGTCAAGGTGATACAACATGATTTATTTTTATTGCTGACCATGACCATTTTACTCTTCTGTGTGCCAGTTTTTATTTGAGTTTTCACAGTAAACGATGGTAAACACTTAAACAAATTAAGCTCCTGGGGCCCTGGATTAGTATCGTTAGGTCAGGAGACTGAACAGAGAAGCACGACTCAGCTATTACAGGCCAAACGTATTCAATGACCAGCAGAAGAACACAGCTAAACAGCACATGGAACTAATTTCAAAATGGGTGTTGAAAGTACAGAAAAATAAAGGATCATAGTGTAGGCCAAACAAATGCACAACACTGACCTGTGCCGAGTGTAGCAGTGTCTCTGGATCTAGACTATAAGTGAAAGAAAATCAGTCCCATAAACGAAACACAGTGTTAGGAAATAGCAGCAGACTGATGGACATCCTCACACATTCTGGCAGGTATTGAACTGTGCTTATGTAATTGATTATGTAATTGTATAGTGACTTGCAGAGGAAATGCTCTTACTAGTAAATGTCAGGATGCTGTTTAAATAAGTCACATTATTACAACAAATGGATTTCAAACAGATATGACACTAATTAGTGATAAATTTTGTCTATAAACAAGTTTGTGGTCTTTGCTAAATCCTGAGAGATAATGTGACACCCAGCACTGCAACAGTCATATCTGGAGCTGTATATTTTATGACCAGCAGGGGGCTCTGGATCCTCACCTTTGTTTTTCTTTTGACTTCCCATTCCTTATCCCAGAGATAACTGTCTTTCTCCTTTTTGCCGTTTTTCACTTGCTTAAATAATTAAAGGAGATGAAGCAAACGCAGTGCTTGAAGATGAAGGCAGCTGTATCTCAGCTCGTCTCTTTGATTAAAATGATGACAGGGTAAAATGCAGGACGAGAACTTGAATGAATAGAAAATCTGCTTAAATTTTAAAACTCGAGAGCTGAAAGTTGTAGTGTGAGCCTACAAATAGATAAATGCGATGGCTCTGCTGGGTCCATGCACAATTAATTAGGCTTAGAATTCATAACGTTTGGCGCCATTCGTGTCTCACTGTCATTAGGGGCATTTTTTGAAGCAATTTGTGATGTTTGCACACTGAAATAACTGTAGTGTCCTTTGTCATTAATGGAGTGCGACAGAAAGATTCAGATGTTTTGTAGTGTGTAGATTTAGTTATCAAAAATTTTACCTCCTCAGAGGATTAGATTTTGTGTAAAAGGCAGACATAAAGAATAACCAACAATAGCACTTTTTAAAGGGACCGCTAATGCCTTTCCTGATTTTTATTTATTTATTTTTCTGTCATATACTGTTACCATGGTGATTGTTCTAATAATAATAATAATAATAAAACACAGAGTTACAAAGTACTTCACAGTTTGAATAAAAGCCACACATTGAAGTCAAATATACATGTTTGAACATACAGACACATAACATACATACTTTCATACATGCAAATAGTTGCAAACTATGGCTGAAAATCAAGGGGAAAAGATTAAGGGAAAGCTAAGCTATAAAAATGAGTTTTCAGCAGTCGTTTAAAACAAATCACAGAATCAGCCGACCTCAAAAGCACGATCACCTCTGGTTTTAAAATCAGAGTGAGGGACAGTCGGAGACCCTGGTTAGAAGATCGGAGAGGCCGGCTGCAGTGACAAGGTCTCAGAAGCTCTGCTATATAAGCAGGGACCTGTCCATGTAGAACTTTATATGTTAGGAACAGAATTTTAAAGTGGATTCTGAATTTCACTGGAAGCAAATGAAGGGAAGCAAGAATAGGTGTGATATGTGACCGCCTGCTAGTTTTTGTTAGCAACCTTGCTGCTGCGTTTTGCACCAATTGGAGACGAGCTATTATACAAAATTATACAAAATTTCAATTAATGAGTTAGGCATAATTGCAAATAAGCCCTGTGAGCCAGAAGCTCGTAGCTCTCTATCTGTGAGCACAGCAGCCCCACCCACCTACAGTTCAAACCTTCTGTTTGCAAGGGGCAACCAATCAGAAGGAACTTGACTATAAAGTTACAGTGTGTAAAATTTTCACCTGCAGATTGCAGTTAACTGAGTTCTGCTTTCTTACCCCTCCCAATTCAAGTGTATAAATCTATCTACGGTGACCGCTGTAGGACGAACATGTTTTATTCTGTCAAGAGAAATCAAAAACATTTAATTTAGACCGTACCACATAACGGCCGTGGCCGGCTGGCGTGTTTCTGCTACTGTTTGGCCTGGATTTGGATCTGCCCCGGAGTTTTCCCTATCTGTGAAGGCTGTCAGTCCACTGTTTACCTCAGCTGTCAATGCCGGGTGAAAAGCATTCACCTTTATTTACTCTGGAAAATAAAGGTTGGAAAACTTTGTGAAAGGAGTCTATGAGTCACTGAAGCTCACATATGACAGTGATACTGGGGTGAGCTGCTGGGGATATGCGGAACTTTTCTTAGCTGGCATATTGTTAGCTTATAACCAGTAACCAGATAATAAGTAATTGTGACAATATCGGGAATAAATAAGCACATTGTTGTGTGTCAGAGCCCTGACTTCAGTTCAGGAGATGTCTTTCCTCTAAAAACAATTTTTCTCTCTCTCTCTGTGCCTGCAGTGAGGTGGGGGACAGTGACTCTGAGGACCCCCAGGTTTACGAATCCATGTGTAACATCCAGGCCCAGGCTGGCTCCTCTGAGGCGACACAAACCTCTGACCTGGGTAACATTCTCAAAGTTTTAATGTATGGGAAGTGCTTATTTATTGCTGATTATTCACTGTAATCACACTACTTGTTCTAGTATTGTAGTAGTGGATACATTAACATCACATAGAGTTAAGAATGTAACTAATATAACATTTTGGGTTTTTTTGTTTTTTTTCCCCCAAGACCATCCTCAACATCCAGCTGTTACCCAGGACAAAAAGGAAGAGGCCAGTGTGGAGGATGTTTATGAGTATGACTTTCCCAGACCAGTGGTCCCTCCTGCCCCCACCAGAAGAGCCCTGTCAGATGTCAGCGGCCCCTCTGCAGCCTTCAGCAATCTCAGTATAGACTCTGCAGTAGATGCCAGTACGTGTTTTTTTTTTTTCTATTTTTTTAATAACTGAAAACAATGCATGCATCTTTTTTCTTTTTTTAACCTATGTCTCAGGAAGATGGTTAATTAGCTTTCCATAAAGAACAACAAGCTCTTGAACCACAGACGTGCTTCAGGGTTAAAAAGTGATGCCAATGTGGAAGTGCATTCTTTCTTATGACCAGCAGGTGGCGAGTTTTCTGGTTGCAAAAAGGAGCAGTGCTCTCAGTCACTAGTTACGTGTCTTATTGAGACAACATGATGATCTTTTTCTCCATTAGTCAAAAAGAGCAATAAAGCAGAGTATGATTTAGGGCGGGCCTCCCTTGTGATTGACAGATGGCTATCATATGAGGATGAGCTGTCCCTCAGTCTCAGTAAGAGTGCCTCATTGCTCATAAAGTCCAGTTTCAAAACATCAAGATGGTGATGGCCAGTATGCTCATCTTGAGACTTCAAGATGAAACTTCAGTAACTAAAAGGTGACCTAGTGGCTACGTCCAGTTCTTGTGTGCAGGCTGTTCAGGCCCATAGCGTGTGAGTGTGTTAAGTACTTCAGGACTCATTTTTAGCATATGGGTGGAGCTGGTGGAAAAATATCTTGATTTATTTTATTTTTATTTTTTTGCCTTTAAATGATTTTAAAGCTTTGTTATGAGAACAATTTGGATAAATGCTGCAACTTTGTTTCATTGGCATTTTTTGAATTTTAGTCATTTCACAATAGGTGATAAAACAATGTTGATTTAAGGGCTGTGTAGTAGTTGTTTAACCTGATCACACAGCCCTAAATCTTAAAAAGTCATTCATACACAAAAAGCTGCTCTCGTGTTGGACATCAATCAGTGCACATTTGGAGTTCCTCGTCAGAGCAAAATTATGCAGCACTGCCTTTCCTGCATAATGTCTCGAGCAAAAAAAAAAAGTGTGCATGTTTTTGGCGTTTTTAAGCCAGCTTTGCACAAAAAAGCAATAAAGCTCCTTTCTCCTTTTCTTAAAGTTCAAAATGAAAAGTAATCTTAGACTTAAGAGTAGAAAAATGAATGTTAATTTGAGATGTCATTAGAGTTGATGTAACTTGGCCTGCTGTGCTTTGATTGAAACTTCTTTTTTAGCTTTAGCCTTCAGCAAATTACTGGTTTAAACACAATAAAATTAATGATGGGAATTGCTTTCATAGATGCTTTAACCAAAACGTGTTGTATGTCAGGCCAGCTTGTGCAATGGCTCAGGAAATTCATGAGATCGAAGTTAGAAGAGAATCCATCTTGCCGGGCTTGAAGCTAC
Source organism: Heterochromis multidens (assembly GCA_015108495.1). Taxonomy (NCBI): domain Eukaryota; kingdom Metazoa; phylum Chordata; class Actinopteri; order Cichliformes; family Cichlidae; genus Heterochromis; species Heterochromis multidens. Next base: position 21,772 of record VUQS01077504.1, read on the forward strand.
GTGCTTCTGGCTGAACTACAGGCAGTTTGGACCATTCAGCATCCTGTTAGGAAGCCAGAGTCCTTTTAGGAGCAAGTCTCATGACTTGTTAGTCATCTTGGTAACAGAAGCAGTTACTTTGAAGCCGTAACTTTAATGTCAGCGGTAACCAGGACATCAAAGTTGCACGTATAGAATTGGCAATGAACCTACTTAAAGGTTTGGTGACCTAAAGACCTTTTTTCTGCAAGTTTTACTTCTACAGAGCATGTGATGTGTTTGGTTGAAGTTAGCCCATCATAGATGGTGTTAAACAGACAATTAGTCCTGTTACATGCCAAGTGTATTTCACAGATCAGAGCAGGTTCACTGTGAGCACATGTGACAGAAGTGAAAGGGTCTGGAGAAGCCGTGGAGAACTTTATGCTGCCTGTAACATCATTCAGCATGACTGGTTTGGTGGTGGGTCAGTGATGGTCTGGGAAGGCAGATCCGTGGAGAGACGGACAGACCTCTACAAGCTAGGCAGCGGCACCCTGATTGCCATTAGGTACTGGGATGAAATCCTCGGACCCATTGTCAGACCCTATGCTGGTACAGTGGGTCCTGGTTTCCTCCTGGTGCCCGGCCTCATGTGGTGAGAGTATGCAGGCAGTTCCTGGAGGATAAAATAATTGATACCACTGACTGGCCCCCACGCTCGCCTGACCTAAATCCAATAGAACACCTCTGGGACATTATGTTTCGCCGCCAGGTTGCATCTCAGACTGTGCAGGAGCTCAGTGATGCCCTGGTCCAAATCTGGGAGGAGACCCCCCAGGACACCATCCGTCGTCTCATTAGCAGCATGCCCTGACGTTGTCAGGCATGCATACAAACACGTGGGGGCCATACAAACTACTGAGTACCATTTTGAGTTTCTGCAATGAAATTTCAGCAAAATGAACTAATCTGCTGCATCATTTTTTCACTTTGATTTTTGGGGTGTCTTTGAATTCAGCCCTCTCTAATGATGATCATTTTAATTTCCATCACACAATGTGGCATCCTTTCATTCCCAACACATTATCTAGTCCATATCAGTGTAGATATCCAGCATGATTTTTTCCCCCATTGAGATCTGATGTGTTTTCAAAGTGTTCCTTTAATTTTTTTTTGAGAACTGTATATTTCACAATAAGAAACCCACTCAGTATGAAGAATAAGAGTCACTACAACTTTTCTTCCACCTGTCTGTTGCTACTGGTCTTACGTTGAGAGGATGAACAAAAGAACCCTTTTCTGATGTTTAATTCTAACTGGGACTTGGTGCATGTGTTTCATAATAAATTGTTACATTCCCAGTCTGTGTCATCTTTCAACACTCTGTTTCAATATCACATCTTCACCCAATGTTATAAACTTGTTTAAGCTTCCTTGACTCAGACTCAGTGGTTGTAACTTTTCTCACTTTTCCCTCTGCTGCAGATTCGCATGGTGAAGGAGAATGATGCCACAGTGAATCCCACTTTTATTGTCAAGCCAGATGGGGGCTCTCAGGGGGACGGTATCTACCTCATCCGTGACCCTAGTGACCTCAAGCTCATGACGGGTTCACAGGCCAAACAGGGTGTAGTCCAGGAGTACATCCAAAAGCCGTTACTCATCGACAAGCTCAAGTTTGATATCCGGCTCTATGTGCTCATAAAGTCCTTGGAGCCGTTGGAGATCTACATTGCCAAAGAGGGATTGACACGTTTTTGCACTGAGCCGTATCAGGTAGCTGGAAAATGTCCTGTGAAGCTGTGACTTTGCAGGTACCAAATTTCATTCTTCTTTTTTTTATTGGTCTGTGTAGGAGCCAAGCCAGAAGAATCTTAGCCACGTCTTCATGCACCTGACAAACTACTCGCTCAACGTCCACAGTGGCAACTTTGTGCACTCAGACAGCCAGAGCACAGGCAGCAAGCGCACTCTCTCCAGTGTGCTGTACAGGTTAGCAGCTAAAGGTGTCGACATCAAGAGGGTGTGGTCGGACATCATCGCTCTTGTTATCAAGACTGTCATTGCTGTGGTGCCTGAACTTAAAGTCTACTACCAGGCTGACATACCGCCTGGCAAACCAGGACCCACGTGCTTCCAGGTAATTATACAGTTAAAGAAGTAAAAGAATATAAATCCATTAATCAGATTAACACACTTTACATATGATTTATTTGAGATTGATTAGATGTAGATATTTTCTTCTGTTCTAAGGGTTTGAAAGAAGGCAACTGGACTTCTTTAAAACCCTTAGACTACCATGTCCTGGATGACTGAGAACCTGCACAGACATTTTCTTCTGTTCTAATTACATTTTCATGAAGAAAATAAAGCAAACTCTGGTAGTACCACACCAACTTATCTACAGTATTCTTAAATATAAACAGTATAGAAAGTATGTTATTGATATTCTGTGTGTGTGTTTCAGATATTAGGCTTTGACATCTTGCTGATGAAGAACCTGAAGCCGGTATTGTTAGAGGTCAACTCCAACCCTAGTATGAGAATCGAACATGAGCAGGAAGTAAGAGTGAATGTCAACATCAGCATCATCATATTATTAGAACTCTCATTTATTTTGCTGTAATCAGTACTTACTTATTTTAGGTTGCACCTGGAGTTTTTGAATATGTTCCCAGTCCGGTGGATGAAGAGGTCAAAGTGGGAGTGATCAGGGACACTCTGCGCCTCATGGACCCAAGCCACAAGAAACCCACAATGTAAATATATACACACACACACATATACCACACAGACACATACACAGCTTGAAGTCCTTGCATTCTTGTCTGCATGTTCACTTTTTAAGGACATGATATCTCACTCTGCCCATCCCTCCTCAGAGTCCAGCTCTGCACTACTCAACAGCTCTCCCTAAGCTTGTTAAATGGAAAAATTAAATTCAGCTGAGCCGTGGTGGAAATTCACACATTACTGTACGAGTCTGGTGGCTCAATCTCTCTCTGGCTGACTGGCCCTGTGTGGTGCCTGGCAATAAATCTCCTCCTCCATTAGGTTTTTGTTTTGTTTTTTTTTTTTCCTCCCCCTCAGTCTGTTTTTCTTTTATGACAAGAGGATTTACAGCTTCTGTTCGGCCACCATCTCAATTTCTTGCCTTTTTCTCACTTTTTTTCTTTGCCCTCCTTCTCAGATTATTCTCTTTATCAGAAATTCTGCTTTGTTCTGCAAGTGAGAGAGATCTTGTTGGGCATATTGCCCACATAACTATTAAATTCATGACCAGGAACATGTTAATGTGATCTGCCTATTATAAATTTAATCTTAGTTTCCCACGCATCGCTATATTTTCATGCAGCTCGATCTGCATTCTTAACTCGTCTATAGAGCAAATACACTACAGCATACACATTGTTATTTATTGAAAAGCTCTTCCCTTTTAAAGACCCCTGATCCTTTAATCGAAAGTCCCTAAGACTGTACTGTGTAAAAGTCTCGAGCCACCCCTCATTTCTTTATATTTTGCTTCCAAGGAGCCAGAATCTTGTGTAATTTTTTAGTGGTCTTGAGCAATAGCTCTTCAGGCTGCTTTATCACACATTTTCAGTCCAGTCCTTGTTCCTGACCATTTCCAGAGGATTGTTTTTTTTTTTCTTTTCTTTTTTTTTGTTAAGCTACTTAACACTGATCTATGAATCATTCAAGCATAAAAAAGGCACCTAACTGAAGAACCAGTTTTAAATTGTATCTTTAGGCACTTTGTTACTAGCAGTCTGTTGCAAAGC
>VUQS01077505.1:0-11505 GCA_015108495.1 Heterochromis multidens
TGCATGGAGGAATGGGCCAAAATACCAGCAACAGTGTGTGAAAACCTTGTGAAGACTTACAGAAAATGTTTGACCTCTGTCATTGCCAACAAAGGGTATATAACAAAGTATTGAGATGAACTTTTGTTATTGACCAAATACTTATTTTCCACCATAATTTGCAAATAAATTCTTTAAAAATCAGACAATGTGATTTTCTGGATTTTTTTTTCTCATTTTGTCTCTCATAGTTGAGGTATACCTATGATGAAAATTACAGGCCTCTCTCATCTTTTTAAGTGGGAGAACTTGCACAATTGGTGGCTGACTAAATACTTTTTTGCCCCACTGTACATACACTCACTTAAATCTTTTAATAAGTAGTACTGAAGGTTCTACAATTTCTTTGAACTTGACAAGGCCAAGGCTTATTAACTTTTTAGTCATCATGATTGACTACTACAACATAAAAAGGATTTGTTTGATAGCACTCATTGGATTAATATTCAGAACAAAGTCCAAGGAACTCAGTGAAGACCTAAGAAGGAGAATTGTAGATTTACACAAGTTGGGAAGGTCTCTTGGAGCCATTTCTAAACAACTGCAACTTCCAGCATTATCAGTTCAAGCTATTGTATGTAAGTACAAGTTATTCAGATGTGCCACCACTTTACCACGGTCTGGAAGAAGACCCAAACTATCACCTTAAGGATGAAAGGAATTTGTTTAGGATGTTCAGAAACAACCCAGGAACCACCAAGGCTCAGGCCTGCCATGAAATGGAAGCTGCTGGAACACCAGTGTCACTGTCCACAGTGAAGTGAGTTTACATCGCCATGGAATGAGAGGGTGCTGACCAAGAAAGAACCCTGCTCCAAAATCGACATCTTGAAGTTTGACTGAAATTTGCAGTTGGTCATATGGACAATCCAAATACCTTCTGGAGAAAAGTTTTATGGTCAGATGAGATAAAGATTGAGTTGTTTGTCCAAAATGACAAGAGGTATGTTTGGAGGCGTAAAGGTAAGGCTTTCAAACCTAAGAACACTGTACTGTCAAGCATGGGGGTGGTAGCATCATGCTCTGGGGCTGTTTTGCTGCCAGTGGTACTGGTAAATTGCACAAAGTAGATAAAATAATGAAGGAGGGTTACCTCCAAAGTCTTCAACTTTACCTCAGATTAACAGCTAGACTGTTGAAACTTGGACACAATTGAGTGTTCCAGCCGGACAATGATCCCAAACACACATCAAAACTGGTTTTGGAATGGATAAAGCAGGCTAACCTTCCCAAATCCCCAACCTCAACCCTATAGAAAATTTGTGGACTATGTTTGAAAGCCAGGACCATGCCAGGAAACCAACCATTTTAAATGAACTCTACCAATTCTGCCAAGAAGAGTGGTCAAATATCCAGCCAGAATTATGCCAGAAGCTTGTTGTTGGCTACTAAAAGGGTCTGGTTGAGGTGCAACTTGATAAAAGACATGTCATTAAAGATGTATGCTGTATAATCATTCCACGCTAGAAAAAGAACAGTTCAAAGAAATTATTTAAAGCTCAAAGTTACCATGACATTCATGCCCATAATGTGTGTATGTAAACTTCTGACCCCAACTTTACATCTCTAGAAGTGTTGAACCCTGACTTTACTTGAATTCCAATAAAACTGACGTTTCATTCCACAGCTCATATCTACATTAATGTATGTGTGTGTGTGTGTGTAGATGCGTGTGGTAGGGCTGAACAGTGATGACAGCAACATCAGGAGCAGCTACAGGCTGCTGGGGGCCATGTCCCTCCTCCAGCTGCTCATCACTGTGTGTCTGCAGCTCAACAACTTCAGACAGAGACAGAGAGCCAGGCAGGAGTGGAAGCTCTATAGGAACCTCAGGTACACAACCATTGAACACAGTCCTGTGACAACTTAGATCCTACCTTCATCTGCTCATGTCAGGACAGATAAAAAAACCAGCCCCCTGTTGAAGGTGGATTATGCTTTTCCTGAACCTTAAAATTTTAATTGTTCCTGTTGTTTTGCCAGCACTCAGCAGGTGATACTCTACGAACAGAACCTGATGAAATCTGTCTTGATAACAAACTCATTGAATTTTGTCTGTTTCCAGTCCACAGCACAGACAGAGTTCCAGCCCCAGAGCTGCCCTCTGCATCCTCTGCCTGGAGGAGAGGAGACACTCCACTACCACCCCATGTGGACACCTCTTTTGCTGGGAGTGCATCACAGAGTGGTGCAACACCAAGGTCAGGGTTATGTCAAGACTTGCACAAGTTGTGCCAGGATATTTTCTGCCTAAAACTTAATTGGAACTGAACAAAAAGCAATACCAGTGTGATTCCTATCGTTAAACCGTGTAGGGCAAATAACCCAAAACCCATGTTTCCGGGGAGCCTCCCCCCCTCCCACGAGCGGGAGACGAAATCAACTACGACCATCTGCGCCACTGGCATATGGATCACCTTGAATTTAAAGGGCTGGAGAGCCAGATACCAACGGGTGATTTGGGCGTTGGCATCCTTCATGCGATGGAACCATTGCAGCAGGGCATAATCTGAGCAGAGGGTGAATGAGGAAACCCAGGAGGTAATAACGAAGGGAGTCGACCGCCCACCAGATTTCCAAACACTCCTTCTCGACGGTGCTATACCTTGTCTCCCGTTCCGACAGCTTCCAGCTAATATACACAACTGGGCGGTCGACCCCCCTTACCTGCTGGGACAAAACGGCCCCCAGCCCAATGCTAGAGGCGTCAGTCTGCAGGATGAAAGGGAGAGAAAAGTTGGGAGAGCCTTCTTCGCCTGCACAAATGCCGCTTGGCATTGCTCCGTACACTGGACCAGATCTGGGGCACCTTTTCAGGTGAGGTTAGTCAAAGGGCTGGTCAGCTCCGGAAAGTTCAGCATGAACCAACGGTAGTAGCCCACCAGCCAAGTGTTACCCCAGATACTGTACCTCCCTCATCCAACTGCACACTTCTTCGGGTTGGCCATGAGCCCCGCCCACCTCAGGGACTCCAGAACCGCGGCCACCCGCTGCACGTGCTCCGCCCGGGTGTCACTATGGATGATGATATCATCCAAGTAGGCGGCAGCATATGCAGCGTTCCGGATGCAGCACTTGGTCCATGAGGCGCTGGAAGGTGGCTGGGGCTCTGAACAAGCCGAATGCAAGTGTGACGAATTGGTACAAACCATACGGAGTGGAGAAGGCCGTTTTTTCCCTGGACTCTGGAGACAAGGAAATCTGCCAGTAGCCCTTGGTCAAATCCAGTATCATGAAAAAAATGAGCAGTGCTTAACCAGTACAGGAGCTCGTTGACCCCAGGCATGGGATAAGCATCAAACTGTGACACCTCATTCACTTTGCGGTAGTCCACACAGAACCACATAGACCCATCTTTCTTCACCACAGGAACTATAGGGCTACACCAGGCACTGTGGGACTCTTCTATTATTCTCATCTTCAGCATCTCAGCCAATTCCTTCTGGACTATTTGTCTTTTAGGTTCAGGTAACCGATAGGGTCGTGAACGCACCATCACGCCAGGGCATGTTTCAACATCTGCAAACCGCTGTTCCAATGCAGCAAGATCCACTCTCTGAGCTGGTGTGAGATGGTTATCGCAATGGAGGGAGGCGAGAATGGTAGAATTTAGAACACCTCCGGCCCCAAATCATCTCTTTCCTTAACCAGACTCACCAGAGAAGTGGTTTCAGCCTCTCTCCATGCTTTGAGGAGGTTAAGGTGATATTCCTGTGTGGCTCAAAAGAGAAAATCCTGTGGAGGCCTGGGGCACCTCCCACACTGCAAACAACAGAGGGTCTTGCCAGTGATCCCAATTGCGCTCATCCTTGTGAATTAACTTACGAATCATTAACTTTAGGTCTTGTTCAGGCGCTCCACCAACCTGTCGGTCTGAGGGTGGTAGACACTGGGCCAAACCGACTTAATGCCCAATAATTCATACAGTTCTTTTAATGTGCGAGACATGAACGAAGTGGCCTGGTCAGTCAGTATCTCTTTCGGGATGCTGTGAGGGGTCTGGGTCTGGACTCACTCACATCACTATGAGACAGGATGTTTCTAATTTTAGAGATTTTGCGCAAATACAGGAAAGCAGCCCTACATATTTGTTTAATATGCACATTGAAGGACATATCCTGGTCAAAAATGACTCCAAGATTCCTCACAGTGTTACTGGAGGCCAAGATAATGCCATCCAGAGTAAGTATCTGGTTAGACACCATGTCTCTAAGATTTTTAGGGCCAAGTACAATAACCTCAGTTTTATCTGAATTTAGAAGCAGGAAATTACACCTACACCCTTGTTTCCTGCACCCTGCCCAGTGCTGGGGTTGACTGGTTATTTGGGGACTGGGCTGACTGCGTCCTGGGGTCACTGCTGGCTCTGGGCATCCATTCATGTGGATGGATGTGTGTCTTGTGCAGTTTGTCTTTGTGTGTGTGTGTGTGTGTGTGCATGTGTGTGTGCACCAGTACATATCTCTGTCTATCTGTGTATGGCTAGGCCTGGGTCTGTGCTCACTGAGCCTTGGACCCTGTGGGACATTGTTATGGAGGGAGGGGGGGTCTATTCAAACCACTGCAGCACAGTACCTTTAATACCTAACACGTATTTTAATCTTTGTAATAAAATATTATGATCAACAGTATCAAACGCTGCACTGAGGTCCAGCAGGACAAGCACAGAGATGAGTCCACTGTCAGAGGCCATAAGAAGATCATTTGTAACCTTCACTAATGCTGTTTCTGTACTGTGATGAGTTCTGAAACCTGACTGAAACTCTTCAAATAAACCATTCCTCTGCAGATGATCAGTTAGCTGTTTTACAACTACTCTTTCAAGAATTTTTGATATAAAAGGAAGGTTGGAGATTGGCCTATAATTAGCTAAGACAGTTGGGTAAGGTGAGCAGAGCAGATCCCTAATATAATCCCAACCCCTTGAGGCAACTGTTGTTGTGATTTGGCAATATATATAAGAAATTGAATTGAGTTGAGTTGAATTAACCAATGTTTTATTGGGTGAAGGCTAGACTCAGGTTTAGGTTAGGGATTAGGAAATGCATGCTGTCAGTGAGTGTCCTCACAAAGACAGCCATACTAACATGTCTGTGTGAGTGGAAGGCTTTTCCTTTTGGATTCATTTTAATTTATCTGTGGTTAATCTGTCAACCCTGTCCATCACCACTGATAAATTGATCATATTTAAGATCAAAGCATTAATTAATGGAATTGTTTTCATTACAGATCCAAACTCCACAGAACCTTCATGGGGTAATTAGTATAGACATTTTAGAAGATGCAGAAATTCTCTGCACCTGACCTCATGTATTTATGTAACGCTGCAGTATGTCTTTTACAGGCAGAGTGCCCCTTGTGTCGGGAGAAGTTCCAGCCTCACAGACTGGTGTACCTGAGGAACTACAGCTAGAACCACAGAGTCAGATGCTGCACACAGACACAGAGACTTGCTGCCACTCAACCTTATGTTCTTTTGTTTGATTAATGATTCTCATAAAGAAAAGTTGTTAATTGAAAAATTTGTTTTGGACTGAATTAGTGGAATAATGTAAATATTACTGATTAGACATATTATTAAGTATTTAATATGTATACAGATGCTAATAAAAAAGGTAAAATGTACAAAAGTGTATCTGATTTGTGTTGCATCTTGTTTAAAAAGGTTAAAGCATTTTTATTTCTTTCCGTTAGTTTTGGTGCATGCATTCTTTTAGTGGCATTGCTTTATACAGCTTAGCAGATTTTTAATTAAAACGTAACCTCCTCGAGAACAGGTTTTATATTCAGCATAAGTTACCGTAGTAATCTAGCCAGGTTACAAAGAAAACCACTTTCATGACAAAACTCTGGCTTTGGGCTCCACATACACTATATTGCCAAAAGTATTTGCTTGTCTCCCTTCACACGCATATTACTTGAGTGACATCCCATTCTTAATCCATAGAGCTTAATATGATGTCAGCCCACCCTTTGCAGCTTCAACTCTATTGGGAAGGTTTTCCACAAGGTTTAGGAGTGTGTTTGTATGAATTTTTGACCATTCTTCCAGAAGCACATTTGTGAGGTCAGACACTGATGTTGGACGAGAAGGCCTGGCTCACAGTCTCTGCTCTCATTCATCCCAAAGGTGTTCTATCAGGTTGAGGTCAGGACTCTGTTCAGGCCAGTCAAGTTCTTCCACATCAAACTCGCTCATCCATGTCTTTATGGACCTTGCTTTGTCCACTGGTGCGCAGTCATGTTGGAACAGGAAGGGGCCATCCCCAACTGTTCCCACAAAGTTGGGAGCATGAAATTGTCCAAAATGTCTTGGTATGCTGAAGCATTAAGAGTTTCTTTCACTGAAACTAAGGGGCCGAGCCCAACTCCTGAAAAACAACCCCACACCATAATCCCCCCTCCCCCAAACTTTACACTTGGCACAATGCAGTCAGACAAGCACCGTTCTCCTGGCAACCACCAAACCCAGACTCATCCATTGGATTGCCAGATGGAGAAGCGGAGAACGCATCTCCACTAGAAATCAGTGAACGTTGATTTTAATGCTGGACTGCTAGAAATTGAAATTACTTACTGTTTGTGTGTAATACTACTACTACTTTAATACTGTACTAAAGCAGTTTTATATTTTCTTAGTCTTAGTTTGTAAAAAGTATAGACATAGTCCTTTAATAAGAAAACCTCTGTCCAAAGGTGAAGTCATTGGTGGAGCTCCTAATGTTTCATTTCTGCATGAAGTCATGTTCCTCAATCTCGGGAAGTCTGACATGGGTGTCTCTGTTGTACTGTATTAGCCTGCTGCCCTGCCATGTGGGATATGTGAATAATTAGGTAGTTCTTTTAGTATAAGCATCTTGTCCTAAAATCAGCCTAAAAGAGGAAATGTCTTTTTTTTACAGCCAGTTTAGAGTCAGGGGGAGAAGTTGGTCAGTTTGAGGGAGTGAGCTTTATATCTGTATCATGGGAAGAAAGACAGATGTTTTTGTGCTGCCACAGTTTTATTTGTTCTTGTGTGAAACATGACGAAGTGGTCGACCAGACAGGGCGTTTTCATGTTAAGTGATTTATCTACCTATTTGCTTACATTGTGGAATGCTGCGTAGTGAATCATAACCCTGTTATGGTGCTGTATTATTTCAGGGTCTGGCTGCTCTTATTTTCTTACAAATGTGTCTTATTTGGTTTTCTGTAAGATGTGTAATAAAAGTATATTTTTGACAAAACAAAGAGATGTCCTCAGAGAAAAAACTGCACATTCTAGAAGCTGGAGCTGTGGAAGGATTTCCATTTTTGCTTGATAATAATTTCTACATGTTCATTAAAAATAACAGCCAGTTGCTGTCTTGTAAACAAAACCCACAGAAACATCTGTTTTTTATGCTTAACTTTCACTGCAATTACAATTTTACTATGTCCTTACCTCATGAGAAACAGTTGCTCCTGCAAGATAACTGGTCACTGATGCCTTCACTTTCACACTGTTCTTGTCAAAAAAAAAAAAAAACCACATTTTATACACTTAGAGGATGGATGTCATTTTCTAACTTCAGTATGAGTTTTAATATGTTGCCTGGGACAGATAGTAAACACACACAAACACCCACTAAAGTGTTAATGTGATAATGACAGTTGGAGGAACATTGCTTGTTTCAACTGGGTGACCGTTTGCAGTAAACCGGTTATTTTGCCCCCTTAAGGCCCCCCACCACTCTGATGGCCCTGTCCTTTATTCCAAGTTCCTGAATTTAAAGGCTTTAAAGGCTAAAGTTGAATCCACTAGCAGCTACTGTCACATGCAAACTCTATCTCACTCTCATCCCATCCTCACGATGTTTTCCTGCCCACTCCGTTCCTGCATTAGCACTGCCTCTGCTCCTTCTCTCCACTGGATACTCTTCAAGTTACTGAGCTGGTCATCAAAGCCAAGGCCTCCACCTGTCTTCTGGATCCCATAATGACAACCTTGGTCAGGTCTTGCCTACCTAGCCTGTGTGGTCATGGCTGACATCATCAACAAATCCTTAGAAACCGGCCTGGTACCCTCTGTTCTCAAAAGAACTTCCGTCTCCCCCATTCTCAAAAAACCTGGTCTGGACCCTGATGAGCTCAGTAATTAATGCCCAGTTTCAAACCTTCCATCCATCAGTAAAATCCTGGAAAGAGCAGTTGCTGACCAACTCCAGCAACACGTCTCTCCATGAGCTTTTTTAACCCTTTCAATCTGGCTTCAGAACACATCACAGCATAGAGACTGCTCTCATCAAGACCACAAATGACCTCATTGCTGCAGACTCTGGACACATTAGCATTTTCATTCTCTTGGACCTTTCAGCAGCTTTTGACACAGTCTCCCATTTCATCTTCCTTGACCGCCAATTCAACTACGTTGGCCTTACTGGTGTAGCGCTTTCCTGGTTTAGGACTTACTTTGCTGGCAGGACACACTATGTCACCTGGAGAGACTCATGTTCTCCCTCTGCTTCAGTCAACCAAGGAGTCCCTCAAGGATCTGTGCTGGGACCTCTTCTTTTACATGCTCCGTCTTTGTCAGATCATCTGCCACCATGGGCTGAGTTCCACTGCTATGCTGATGATACACAATTGCATCTCAGCACAAAACTCTCCAGTCTGTTCCCTTCTTTGTCTCTCGTCAACTTAAAACTAAACTCTTGGTTGTGGCTCGCGAGTCACTGCTGGCCGATCTGCACCTCTATCGCACCATCTCCAGAGGTCCATAACCTGAGTGTCATCCTGGGGTCCACCCTCTCATTCTCACTGCATATTAATTCCATCTCTAAAACTGCCACCTAAAGAACATCTCCAGACTCTGGCCAGTTCTCTCAGACTCTGCAGCTTAAACCCTCATTCATGACTTCAGTACCTCCCGCCTGGACTACTGTAATGTCCTGTTTAGCCTGCTTGTTAAAGCCCTGGACATGCTGCAGTATATTCAGAACTCAGCTGCCAGATTTCTTACCTGCACTAAGTCCTGGCAACACATCACCCCCACCCTTACACGTTGGAGGTGCATAAGGGTGATGACTAGCTCCCAGTCAAGTTCCACATCTCCTATAAAATCCTTCTCCTCACCTACAAATCCCTACATGCTCTTGCTCCCCAGTATTTGTCTGATCTTCTCCTCCCCTACACCCCATCCTGTATTATGCGTTTTGCAGATAAAGGCTTACTCTCCATCCCTCACACCAGACTGCAGTCTTACAGGGACAGAGCCTTCAGTGCTGCTGCACCTGCTCTCTGGAACAGACTCTGATTTTTTAATTATTATTATTATGATTATTATTATTATTATTATTACTTTCTCTGCAGCCTAAATATTGCAGCTAAATGTGACAGTGTCCATGAGATTTTACTTTTCTCTGTGAGCTAAAAGAGAGATGGGAGGATAACCTGTAACATCTTCTCACTCAGGTCAGACATGTTGCTCCTTACTGGAGCCCCTGACAGGATCAAGCTAACTAGGACAGACTTGAGGTAGACTGAAATCTACAGCAGATTGAATATGTACTGTATAGCGGAGTGTTAATGGGGGTGGCAGGTAGAGCTGGGCGATATGGACAAAAATATTATCACAATATTTTTTTCTGTATTAAACAATTTTGATAATTATCAATATAGATATAGATTCATATTAGTATTCTAAACTAGCATCTGTTTTGATACAAATTTAAAGAACAAGTTAAAATAAAACATTATTAATAACTAATAAGATTTCTTTTCAACAACTGGCACGGACTAAATACACAATTCCCTTAAACATTATGGGAGATTATTGGTTTACAGGTATTAAAAATACAGTTAACTCAAATTGGCAATATAACAATGTGCTGTACTGTTTAACATGCAAAATATGTTTAAGTACAAGTATAAAATAATCCATATCAAGTCTACATTACTCTCTGCAATCTCTTATCCATCTCCTAAAAACCTTCAAAAATATGACATAGAGAATTATCTAATCAAACAGATCTGAATAACTGCACTTATACCTCAAATTAACAAGGAAATGTAAATGTAACAAAAGTATAAAACAGGTTTAACAGTGCAAATATGTTAAAGTGCAAACATAAAACAGTGTGAGCCAAGTCTGCATTACTAGCTGCAATAACTACATACCTTTATTCTCTAAAATCTTCAAGCAAAAATAAACTTTAAATAAAAGCAATAAAACAAACCTTTCCTTAAAAATAAGGAAGTTTATGATTTTTTTTCTCCAGTTTGAGAACAATTGCACTAAATATCTAGCATTATAATTTGTGAACAGTATCTGAAATAAGTTTAGTAGCTGTTCTTTTGCAGAGAACAGTGTTGCCTCCTGCACTAAAAGCCCTTTCTGAGGGTGAACCGGTGGCAGAGATACAGCGGTAACGCTTAGCAAGAAGGCTAACTTTAGGAAAGGCAGTTGACATGCCATCATGCTCGTTTGGATGCAATTTTTGAATGTGGTGAAAGAAGTGTGTCATGTTACCGGACTTTGTCAGTATTGCAAACTGGCTTTATCTGTGCTTGGTCTGATCGGAGAAAACCGAACCGCTTGCACACTTTTGATGATGTGTGACCTTTCTTTGGTATTATTTCTTCCTGAGCAGCTGATCCATTTTACTTCTCGGCTTTAGTCACCAGGTCATCCTGGTTGCCTGACATTTTTTTCTGTCATAAGACCACGTGGCAAATGTTTACATTTCTGCTTCACGCAAATCCTACATATTGCCTGATAGACCACATGTATTGTTTGTGTGATTGAAGTTTGAAGCCTACGTTTATCGTCATCGACATTTTTTCCCCTCGATACAATATAGTGATTGTTTTATCGCCCAGCGCTGTGTGTATGAATGTGTGTGTGTGTGTGTGTGTATGTGTATATATATATATATATATATAGAGAGAGAGAGAGAGAGAGAGAGATGTATTTATGGATATATACAGGGTGGGCCATTTATATGGATACACCGTAATAACATGGGAATGGTTGGTGATATTAAAGTCCTGTTTGTGGCACATTAGTATATGTGAGGGGGCAAACTCCCCAAGATGGGTGGTGACCATGGTGGCCATTTAGAAGTCGGCCATCTTGGATACAACTTTTGTTTTTTCAATAGGAAGAGGGCCATGTGACACATCAAACTTATTGGTAATGTCACAAGAAAAACAATGGTGTGCTTGGTTCCAACATAACTTTATTCTTTCATGAGTTATTTACAAGTTTCTGACCACTTATAAAATGTGTTCAATGTGCTGCCCATTGTGTTGGATTGTCAATGCAACCCTCTTCTCCCACTCTTCACACACTGATAGCAACACCGCAGGAGAAATGCCAGCACAGGCATCCAGTATCCGTAGTTTCAGGTGCTGCACATCTCGTATCTTCACACCATAGACAATTGCCTTCAGATGACCCCAAAGATAAAAGTCTAAGGGGGTCAGATCGGGAGACCTTGGGGGCCA
>VUQS01077506.1:0-10012 GCA_015108495.1 Heterochromis multidens
ACTGTTTCACCTCTCAGCCTGCCACAGTAAGCAAAGTATCTCAGCCTGCCACAGTAAGGAAAGTCTCTCAGTCACCCACAGTCAGAGACGTCTCTCAGTCACCCACAGTCAGAGACATCTCTCAGTCACCCACAGTCAGAGACGTCTCTCAATCAGCCATAACCAACCCTGTACAGTGTGTGTCACAACCAGCCATAACCAACCATGTACAATGTTTGCCTCAGTCAGTCACCCCAGTTCAGAGTGCTTTTCAGTCACCCACAGCCAGCAAAGTTTCTCAGTCACCCACAGCCAAGAGTAGTGATGTTCAATGTGTATCTCAGTCTGCCAGTCATCCACAGGCAGCACTGTTCAGGTTTTGCCACAATCCACATCTCCAGAAATTGTTTTCCAACCAGCCACCATCAGTCATGTACAGTATATTTTTCAACCATCCAAGGCTAATTGTGTTCAATGTTTGCCACAACCACATCCATCCCCAGAGACTGTGTCTACATCCCGGCCCACACCTCTTAATGGCTGTCACATTCCCCAGCCAGCATATACAGAAACTGTGTTAACAACTAGTGGTTTTTCTGAGCCTGCTCCTTCAGAGACTACTAAGGCTTCAATGCCTGCCTGCCCTAACAATGTGACCTCATTAGGGGTCTCTCCTGAGGCTGTGGCTCTTTCCAGGGCCTTCCCAGGGACTGCTGTGTACCCCGAGGCCTCCGCTGAGATCAAGCACCCTGCACCTGTCTGTAATTCCAGGGTGGGGGTGGCTGAGTCTCCGTTCCAGCCTCCGGAAATGCCAGCGGTTGCTGCGCAGCCCCAGCTGGCGCCACCCGAGCCTGCTGTGTGCCCTGCGCAGCCCCAGCCAGCAGATCCTGCTCCACCAGGGGTCTCTGCACCTGCTGGCCCAGATCCTGCTCCGCCAGAGGTTTCCGCACTGTCTGGCTCTGGTCCTGCTCCGCCAGAGGTCCCCGCACCCGCTGGCCCAGAACCTGCGCCGCCTGGGGTCCCCACACTCGAGTCTGCTCCGCCCGAGGTCCTTCGTCTTCGCCACCGCCGTGGTCAGCCTCCTGCTGGGCCACACAAGGGACTTCGTCTTCGCCACCGCCGTGGTCGGCCTCCTGCCAGGCCACCCGAGGGTCGTCGTCACCACACTGGGTCTTCTGCCAGGCCGCCCGGGAATCCTCGACGTCGCCAACGGTTCCACGGCCAACCTCCAGTACAGTCTCGACTTCATCGCTGGCCCCGTGGCCGGCTCTCAGGACTGTTTTGGACTCTAGTGCTCCTTGTTGTCTGGCCCCACAGCAGGCCAGCTGAACTGTTTTGCCTTCATCGCTGGTCCCGCGGCCGGCCACCGGACCTGCTTCGCCTTTGCCGCTGGCCCCGCAGCCGGCCTCTGGACCTGCTTCGCCTTTGCCGCTGGCCTCGCGGCCAGCCTTCTGGTTGTCTCCGAGGCCTTGTCAACCTTTTAAACTGTTCCTTGCTTTGTGTTGTACTTTTGTGCTCCCTGTTTTTTTTCGTTTGGACTCACTTGCTTCCTGTTTTTTGGTTTTGGACTGGGTCCCTCCGTCCTGTCCCCCTCTGCCCGCCCGGGTCGGGTTGGACCCTGTTTTTTTTACTTTGATAGTCCCTCGTCTCCCGTGTATTATGTTCAGTTTTGCTTCAACCCTAACCAGCTTTTAAAAACTGCATTTTGTATTTCCTCAGGTTGTCTATGTCTAATATTAAAATTTGTGTGATGATCTGAAACATGTAAGTGTGACACATATGCAACAAACTAAGAAATCAGGAAGGGGGCAAATACTTTTTCACACCACTGTATTGTAAGGTAAAGACCCTACAATAATACAGAAAACCCCAATAATCAGATGATCCCCTATGAGCAAGCACTTGGCGACAGTGGGAAGGAAAAACTCCCTTTTAACAGGAAGAAACCTCCGGCGGAACCAGGCTCAGGGAGGGGCAGCCATCTGCCGTGACCAGTTGGGGGTGAGGGGAGAAAGACAGGACAATAGACACACCGTGGAGGAGAGCAAGAGATTAATAATAACTCATGATTAAATGCAGAGTGGTGTATAAACACATGGTGAGTGAAAAGAGGTGAGAGAAGGAGAAACACTCAGTGCATCATGGGAAGCCCCCCAGCAGCCCTAGGGCTATTGCAGCATAATTAAGGGAGGATTCAGGGTCACCTGATCCAGCCCTAACTATAAGCTTTATCAAAAAGGAAAGTTTTAAGCCTAATCTTAAAAGTAGAGAGGGTGTCTGTCTCCCGAATCCAAACTGGGTTCCACAGAAGAGGGGCCTGAAAACTGAAGGCTCTGCCTCCCATTCTACTTTTAAATATCCTAGGAACCACAAGTAAGCCAGCAGTCTGAGAGCGAAGTGCTCTATTGGGGTGATATGGTACTATGAGGTGTTTAATATAAAATGGGACCTGATTATTCAAGACCTTGTATGTAAGGAGGATTTTTTTATGATAGATTTCTTTTCATCTGTCACTTCCATTTACCCCTTTAAAGTTCACATAGTCATTTAGTTTGTTGGTAATAGAGAAATATTGGTTATTGGAGCCTTGAATTCCATTCATTTTGTGATAGGCTGTCTTCTGAAGTCTTTTGATGGCAAATGTTGAAGGCATTAGTTTTCCTACCTCAAGAACATGTTATATAACCAGAAAAAGAAACACATCAGTGTCTTTATGTTCTGTTCTTTATGTGACTATACACTTGACCCTTGTGGTAATCACTGGATGATGTGCATGCATGCATTAAACCCTAAAGATATACTATGTCAGCTGCAAGCTTGGGAAAAGTAGAACCCACGCATGTGTATTCTTCTGACTAAACCTGGGCCTGAGCCTAACTATGACATACTGTACCCAGGAAGATCTTTCAACAGAACATACATGCAGGAGTTATGCAATTACACAGCCTCACTGTTCTTCAAATCCATGTTTTTTGGCACAAGATTAATCATATGTCTTTTCTCTTTTGTCACCCCACCATCTGTTTTTCTTCACCTCATGCCTCATAATTTTTTTTCTATATTTTATTCCTCTTAGTAATTAGTTTCTCAGCTCTCTATACATGTCAGAGATTGTGGACAGTGAGTGTCAGTGCCCACAATCTCAGTGAGTTCAGTGAGTTCATAACTGCAAGGGGTTAGGATTAGGGGCAGTTTTGTTGATTACTTGAGTTTGTGCTTTTCACTGAGGATTGTGGCTTTTGCACCTCAAGTCCTTGGGGCGGCTTGGTGTGAAGCAGCATAGTATACATATTAGTGTGGGCCCTGTGGGAAACACATATGCAGGTTTTGTTCTAGCTTGTCCCTGAACTTAGATGTGCTGCCAAAGCAGCATTTAAAACACAGCCTAAAAGGTGTGGCGGTCAGGCAGGTTACAAACCTGGAAAAATACAGTAACACAGATACTGGCAGGAACACATACTGTAAACACTTTCAAAGATCATCCTGAATTTCCCACTCTTTCTTGAGTGTATGCTGTCAGTTTAAAGCTCTGTGTCACCGTGTTTGTGTATAAACCTCCTACATATAAACCAATACAAAGGCCATACAACTCTTCTGAATGATTTTTATAAAATAGATATCTCTTTATCTAGTTGAACAGCAGCAGCTTTTTCTCCATGGTGGTCCTCGTCAGATCAACAACATATCATGAGTGATAGACCATAAATTAAGCACTCGCTCTTCCTTTTCCTTTGTCTCTCTTTTGAGCTCTAAGTGTCCAAATCTAAGGCTAAATTCAACTGTGACAACTCCGTCACCACCCAACATTGTTTTGTTGTAATGATGAATGCATCAGCTGACAAAGACAACAAGCCACAGCCCTGATGACAGATGCCGAGTACACACATGCTGGAGTGTTTTTACAGCAAACCTTGGGTTCCAGCCCAGGGCTCAACACAATCCTCACATGAGAGCCTCAGTGCAGGCCTGAGATGAAAATACTTCATGCCCATGTTTGTGTGTGTGTGTGTGTGTGTGTGTGTGTGTGCGTGTGTGTAGGTGTGTGTTTGGGTGTGTGCGTGCGTGCGCATGTTGCTTGTATGTGCTCATTTAAGTGTTTACATGTGACCAGATGGTCACAAGAGGGGAATAAAATTCCAAAAAGCTTTAAAGAGGAAAACAGTTTGGCAAAGGAAGGAATATAACTTTGACTGAGTTATATGTGGGAATCCAGCCAATGAAATACCACTCCTGTCTACTTCAGAGGAGCCAACACATGGATCTACTCTAAGGTTACAGAGGGTACAAGGAGCCTGACTCCTGACTTCACTTACATTTCCTGACTCAGAGGGAGAAGAGTGAGGAAGAGGTAACTTTATAATATAGTAAATTGCTGCTGCTGTCATGTAAAGACTATGGAGATGCAGTTTTGGAGGAACTTGGGATATTTAGGATCACTTAAAGAAACACATAGTCCTCAGTGTTTGCATTGCCTAAAAACACAGATTCAACCCTGTCATAAATGAAATAGAGTGCACCATTAGCAGAGTAAAACAAATATTTATTTCCTTGAAATGCACAATATAGCTCATAAAGTTGTTTAAGATAGAATGCAACTGTAAGGGTACATTTAAAGGTTTTAGTTTAGCTGACCTGTGGACAAATCAGCTTGACACAAGCTAACTTAGACTGAATGTGATGATGGTAAAAAAAAATACTGATAAAGCAAAATATGGTATACAAATAGCAACCGGTGTTGCTCATTACTTTTAAAAGTAACTTTATACGTTACAAAATTATTGCCATTAAGTAATCAGTTACATTACAGCATTACCTACTAAGAAAAGTAACTTGCTAGAATTCTTTTGTGTATCAAAAAAATAAATGTCTCTTTGAAATTAACCTGTGCACATTGGTTTTAAAGTCCAGAGAGTGTATAACTTACTGCACATTTACATGTAAGTGCACCTTGTTGTATTGCAAAGGTAGCATGGTGGCCCAATAGCTATCACTTTCAGGGTTCAAACCTGGTCCAGCCATCGAAAAACATGGTTAATCTTGCCCATCCAGTACCAGCACACTCTGACAAAACATATTCTTAATCCAAATAAATAGATCTAAAGTTTAAATAATTATCAGTAGAATTTCCTCCACCACATAACAAGCTCATGAATTTTCCTGACATGAGAGCTTCATCTAACAATCTATCTCACTATCACTAGTGTAACGATGAGTGCTTAGCTTGCATGTCCTACTTCAAAATGTGCTCAGCTGCTCCTTAGCACCTGATCATGCTCACTGAATCAACAGTATGATTGGAAACATTCCAGAGGTTTTTCTTTTTGTCACAGCAACATTTTTTATCTATGATTACATACATTATGTCCATGACTCTGCCAAAGATAACAATAACACAGCAATGTTGTAATCAAAAAATAACCTCATTGTAGCTTTCTTGAAGATGGCCCTTTTCCAATACAAATTCATTTTGGGCTTCAGATCAGAGTACAGGCTTAATTAGCTTAGCTTAGCTTTAAGATTGGAAAAGAGGGGAACAGCTAGCCAAAAGCACCTTTTCAGTATATTTCAAGCTCACTAATAAAAACTTTGTTGATCTCATTTGTTTGATCTGAGGAAAAGCAGAAAACTAACATCAACAAGCTGTAACTGTTCCTTTCCAGTGAGCGATCGGGTTCAGTGCATCAAGTTTCTGCTGGATGCCTGGAAAACTCACCGTAAAGCCAAGACATGAGAGTGGTATCACTCATCTCATCTGTCCTTCATCAGCTAGCTTGATGGAATGATACAGGCTACCAAAGGACAAGTGAAACTACAAATGCATTTAGCACATTACTTCTCTACAGAACGTGGAAAAAAGCATTTTCTCAGACTCCTTGTTAATTACTTTCTTACTGTCGTGGAGCAACTGTAACCACATGATTTCCTCAGGGATTAATAAAGTATTCTGATTCTGACTGATTCTGATTCCAAAACAGGGATTATTATGGGCATAATGAGTGGCAGATCACAATAATGTGATATTACATAATATTTGTATACATACCTGGATGTATGTCCACCCGTAATGTTCAGAATGTTGTTAAAAAAATGTTTTTGAATGGCTATACTGTAGGTGTAGCACAGCCTCCTCGCAGTGTGTACTGATTGCAGGTACAACTCGGCACGGGACAAGTCTGCTGAGCTTGACCAACATATCCAAATCACTCTATGACAAAAATACATTCACTTTCTTCAATCTAACTTAAACCTAAGTATAGATTGACCCTTTACCTCAAATCCTTATCAAAATTATTTTAACTTAACCAATGCTTGCCCTAATGTAAGCTGGCCTTTGTCCATATGTACAAAGACACACACACACACACACACACACACACACACACACACACACACACACACACACAAGAACATGTCTATAAGGCTCCATATGCACCCTTGGGTAATAACTGAAAAAGTTGACATTTGTACTTTGGATCAAAGAGTTCAAATCAGGATTTTCTTATTCAAATGAAGGCAATGATTTAACCATGGAAAAGCCTACCAGTTTGCAGCAAAGGAGACTTTTAACTGGTATCCTATACTGATAACTTTAAACTTGATTCCATAGTAATTCTCTGCTGCATGAACCAGAGTAAAGTGGTTGCAGACAGTGAGCAAACAAATGGAATACCTAACAGGGGACAAAGTCTGCATGCAGACAGCTTCAAAAGGCACTCTATCTAATCTGCAATTTTACCACGGTAGAAAAACACACAGATAGCAGGGATACAGCCAACATGTAGAAAAGAACAAATTGTAACCTTCCAAAAAAGCCTTGAGTGTAGCTTCCCTGACGATCACCTATTCCTCCATCTACTCCCATCCATAAACTATTCAAACAGAGCCTCCTGAATCCTATCTCTGTATGCTTAACACATATTTATACCCTCGTTAAAGTTTTCATTCTCTTGTAAGTCAATATCTTTGGTTCTTTTTAATTAAGTGGTGACATCAAAGACACTCAAAGACAGATAAAGGACATGGAACAATCTGCTCTTTCTGCAAGAAGCACGAACCCCTTCCAACATGTTTCAGCCTCCACAAAGAAGTCAAATAAGACAACAAGACAGCTTCATGATGTTGCACTTGATGGATTACATTTCCTAGAGTATCACTTCTTATCAGTAATAACCTGGCTATAGCGTATTACTCATTACATGGCAAAACTAATGTTTAGCACTGTGGTACCTCATCAAAGTCTGCACACATTATTCAAGTATGTGTATATGGACTCCTATAGAGTGGACGTTGATAACCCTTGTTATTGTAGTCGCTGTAGCATAGATATGGATATATACAACAGTGGATGCTGCAGGTGCATTTAACCTCTTAACATCCACCAGGTAACTGGGTTAGGGCTTGAATTAGGTCTTATTTTACTCCCATGCTAAATAGGCAAGTTTACCTTTCAAGTAAAGTCTCATACATTGATTTTTACAGTACAGTCTCTCTTATTTTTCCATTTTGGTGTTCCAAATAGATGAAAATTCTTTAAAACAGGGCGGAGGTTAACCTAACTCAATCCCTACCCCTAAACCTAGATGGGTGCTGGTGACCTGGTGGATGTTATAAGAGGCTAAAACAACTGACCTGATTTAAGGTGTAATGTGTGTAATTCGAGATTTTTTCGAATTTGCTTTATCTTCCTCTTCATCTTTATCTTAACTTTTGACCTTATTTGAACTATTAGATATACTATAAATACATTTGGTTCTGCTCACCTCCATCCACAGCCAGGCCATGTGCAAGCAAATGGCTTCTCTCCCGTATGCCTCCTCAGATGGGCTTTAAGGTGGCTGCTCTTGGAGTACATCTTATTACAGCCAGGAAAAGAACACTTGTGCATCTTAATAAGGTCTGCGACTGCATTCTTCTGATACCTCTGACCTCCCGTGAGCACCCCTGCAGCCGAACCTCCACCTAACCCACCTTCCACAAGTCCTGTGGGTTTAGCTGCAATGGGCACCGGTGCAATCCGGACAAATTTGGACGAAGTGGTGATTCCGGTTTTGCTTGAGCTGGCAACGTTAGCTGGAGAAAGCAGCTGAGGCACTAAGGCAAAGGTCTGCCCCTGAATGTTAACCAGGAGCTGAGCTATTTTGATATCAGTTGGGGCCAGGGTTTGTTGGGACTGGGATTTCTGGGGATTTTGGGTATCAGACTCTGATATGGCACTGGGGTTTGGTTCTTGTTTGATCTGTATGGGCTGGATTTGTAGGATGACAGGCACAGTAGAAGCAGAGCTGGAACTTTCGGATGAGGAAGGCAGTGATCCACAGTCCTCCTGTTTGATCCCTTCTGCATGACTGTTAGCAGAGCTAGTTACATAGCTAGCATCTACTGATGATGATGATGAACTGTCCATGTCTGATGCACATGGCGCATGTTTGGTCTCTGTGTGGGAGGAGAGTGGAGAATGAGCCACAGGCACAGTTTGATCTGAGTTCTGCAACACAAACTCAAGTTCTCCTACTAATGTCCTTGAATTTTCTGCCTCTCCATCCTCTGACGTTGGGGACATCACCTCATCGCACCCTTCCTCTTCTTTTTCCACTGCCACAACCATGTTTTCCTCCAGGAACTCCTCAATCTCCTCTAGAGTGGGCTGAAACAGGAATGCTGCAGGATCCTGCAGCTCATCAAGGAAGACCGGGAACTCGTAAGAATCCTCTTTGGCCTGCTGCTGGAGGAGACTCAGCTGCTGCTCCCAAGCCAGTCCCATGGGTAAAAGGGGGACAGTAGGAGACGAAGAGGTGGAAGAAGGTGGGGAGGACAGGCAGAGAGAGGATGAAAGAGGAGATGAGAGAGTGCTGCTGCTGTTAGTGTTAGAACTTAATGAGGTGGTATGGGAGGCCTGCGACAACAGGAGGTCCAGCAGGCTGTCTTGACTCTCTCCTCCCGAGGAGCTGCAGCTCCCACTGCTCCTGCTGCTCCTGCTTTCGTAGCTGGAGCTGAGGACATGTCGTGACACCGGGGACGAGGACTCAGGGCTAGAGCAGAGGGATGAACGAGGGCTGGAGGAGTCACTGAGGTCATCCTCAGAGAGCCGAGGAGAGGAGGAGAGAGTCACTCCTTGGTACGGGTGGTGGTGGTAGGTGCACGCGTCAGTCACCATGATGCCACCATTAGTGTGGCAATACAGGCGGTTACAGTCAGACTTTGGGGAGCCAGTATAATACAGGAAGGTCTCCTCACCAAGTGGTAAGTGATCCACCATTCCTGTGTGGATGAATGGCAGTTGGCTCTGCTTTACTCTGCTCTGAAGATCAGGCTGTTGTGAATGTTAATGAAAGCTTCTTTCTTGTTCCTGCAAAACACAAACGATTCTGTTTATTAGGTATGAAAGTGGAAGAGATTTAAGCCAAAACTCCACAATCCTCCATCTAGTGGCAGCTCCTCTTACTGTGATCAACTTTAATGAAATTCAACTTTTAACAGTCTTGTGTTCTTGGGTGATGATTAATCCTAAAAAAATCCAGCAAGACACTAACACAGTAACACTGTCTGTGATTGGTCTGACTCAAACTGTGAGGTTATTTTTTTAACAAGAGAAAAATAAGTAAACCAGCACACAGACTGAAAATAATCTATTTTTTTTGGTTTCTATCTGCTGCCTGTTCAAGAGGTTTGCAGCTGATGGTACTTCAAAAGGAAAGTCAATCATGTGTGAAGGAAGTGGAATTTAAAGACTGTGCATATGTGTGGGTGTGTGGATGCTGCAGCTGCTGGTTCAGACTTCAAGTTGACCATGTGGAGTTAGGGTTTCCCATTTCTCCCCGCTTCTAACATTAAAGCCACGTGGTCATTTAGCATGTTTTTCTACTTGTGGTACTTTACAGAGCTTTGTCTGACTGACAAAACTAATTGAAAGTTTGTATCAAAAGTTCCTCAACATTGCAGATATTCAACATTGAAGTTAGAGCCCAAAAACGTTCTGCAGTTTTGGAGTCATTCGGTGTCACTGGAGGAAGAAGGAAGGATTTAGTGTCTATTT
>VUQS01077506.1:10457-21124 GCA_015108495.1 Heterochromis multidens
TTTTTTTTTTTATTTTAAAATAAAAAAAAAAAAAAAAAAAAAAAAAAAAAAAAAAATTTTTTTTTTTTTTTTTTTTATAAAAAAAAAAAAAAAAAAAAAAAAAAAAAAAAAAAAAAAAAAAAAAAAAAAAAAAATATATATTTAAAAAAAAAATATATATATATATATATATATATATATATATATATATATATATATATATATACTTTCTTTAATTACTTTGAGTCGTAATTACACGTCTTTAAAGACAATTGTTCCTTGAATTTTATGTAATTTATGATCTCAGGCCAGAATTCATTCAGATATGGTTTCATTTGAGGTAACATCATATGACATTGAGGGGCTGGTGGTCTGCAGCTGCTGCATCTATGTGATACCTTATGGGAGGGGGGGGGTAAGGTTTTTGGAAGAGAGTTTGGGATAGGTTTGGCCACGTCTTAAACGAGTTGCCCCGGAGTAACCCTGCAGCCATTAAACATCAAAAAAGATTTTGACAGTATGGTGCTCTCTCGCTCTTAACCACGCTGCGTGCGTAGTTAGGTTTGGAGGTTAATTCGGAAATCACGGCATGTTTAACGCTGCAGGCTGTGACAGCTTGTCCGATCACACTCACGAGATTACTTTTTTTTTTTTTTTTAATATACGAAATGTAGTCAGTACTGCTGCAAACACAATATGCGCCTAAGTGGGGATTTCGCAAATTCTTTTATATGTATTATCAAGTTGCAGCTTAGTGTGTATATATGTCAGATGTCTTTCACTCATCAGAGCTACGCTTCACTGCACTCTATAATGATACACAGAAGGCATACAATCACGCATAAACAAGTGTCTTTTAGTAAATCATAGCGTCTATACACTCACCTGTATATGCAAAGAATCCAAAACCTCCTCCTTTAAAGCTGAGCGCTCTTCTCCTGGAAGTCCGTGCGTAATAGTGCGTAATGGCAATATAACTCCACCGCACGGTCTTTGCACACACACTCTCTCTCATACACAGCTCTCACAAAATCTCTCTCTCTCTCTCTCTTTCTCTCTCTCTCTCTCTCTCTCTCTCTCTAGAGTAGTTGTTAGTTCGCTTAACCGTCACGTGATCGAAGTTCGGTATGTTGTACCAGTGAAATCAGGGCTCGCGAAGGCTCGTCTGCTCGGCGCGCCGTTATTGGCTCTCGATGACCGCAGGCCGGCCTTAGGGCTTCGCGTCAGTGAAAAGAAGGTGTGAGTAAAGCAAAGAGGGAGGATGTGTGCCAGTGAGGCTCGATCATAAAATCGCTATCATATCCCAACACCAACTCTTGAGGCTTTTGATGGCTCATGTAGTTTTCAACATTGTGTTGATGTGCTTCATTTACATTTGGCAACTTGTAATATTTCCATTGCCCTTCCAGGGAGTGTGTCATATGTGTTCATTGAAACACTGCTATAAGAGGTTTCTCTAATATTCTCAGTCAGGGTTGCAGTTTATTTATGTAGAAATAAATATCTTTTACATTACATTACCATAGAGACCAGGGTATTTGAGACTTAAACGTGATAAATCATGCTGGGCCATCATACATTACAGCATTTAAGCTGCTAAAATTTAACAGCACAATTTTCCTGAAGGGAAAAGCATCAGCATCTGCTACCTAGAAAGCACACTGAGCTTTTTGCCTTTTACAGATGACCATGTCTGGATCAGTGGCTGAGTGACTGAGTGAATGAGGGAGCTATTGAGCAGGCAAGTGAGTGTGTTTACATGCTGCCTAATGACATCAGTAATAGAAGTTTTGCTTTCACTCCAGCTGAGCAGACCTCATATAAACACCTCCGCAGGGCTAAAGGAACTTTACTGGCTCCAACCTAATTTGATTTGCCTGCGTAGGTTAGATTACCGTTCAGTGTTTGGATAAATGATCCACTTTCAGCCTGCTTGTAAACATTAGAAGTGTTTCAGTGTGTATTTGCATGCAGCACAGTCAGTGGCTATTATGATGTCTAAAACACACACAATCCCACACTGAGGAGGTTTGTTTTGTACATGGCTCCTATTGAGCACTTCTACTGCCACTGCTGCTAAAACTGCTACTGACACTTGTGCTACTGCTATTTTGTTCTACTACAGAATTGTTGATGTTTGGTTAAATGTATTAGTCTATTTACAGAGTTTGCTACGAAGCTAATTTGCATCTACAGTCTTGGGGCAGGAAAATGTTAGAAACAATACAGTGCAGTACAGCCGAATAAAAGCAGTATAGTCATCAAAGTTAGTCTGATTTCACATTAATATTAAATGTTCCATGTTGTAAACCATTTTTCTCATTATACTACAGAATATTTACATTGTCTGATACCATTTATACTACTACTCATGGTAAAATTCACTATAATTTCTGCAGTTTCAATAATAGTACTACTACAGTTACTACTATTACTGTTACCACTACTAGTGCTGTGACAGCTAGCACAACTTTGAAGCTACTGTGACTACTAATACTGGCACTACTATAATTACAGTTGCTACTACTTCAACTATACCTAGTACCATTATTAGGTTACTACTCTCATTACTAATATCATGGATGCAGAGGGTTGGTGTGACAGAAGAGGATGCTAGGCATAGGGTGAGATGGAGGCAGATGGCCCCTAAAAAGGATCAGCCAAAAGAAGAAGACTTTCATCACTAATGATGCAGCCACCAGTAAGTAATGGTGCATGGTGAAGATGAGGTTGCTTTGAGAGTACTTCATTTTTCAGGGTTAGCAGAGTATTGACTGCAATAATTGTTTTGGCATTAAAAAAAGGGTGTTTTGGATTTAACATTTAAGCGATCCCAGTGACTGCAGTTGAGATTCACTGAGCTGAATTTACCAATGACAACAAAGAGCAGGTAAAAAAGAAGAAAAAGAAAAAAGAAATGAGAAGTAGAGTGTTTACTATAACTGCTGTGTGCCACTATTGTTCCCTCTCCCTGACCTGTAATTTGACCTGTTACAGACTTTCAGTCTTGATTACAGGAAAAGTATTTTTTACAGAAATTGCAGTTTCTACTAGATGTGAAATTGTAGAACAAGGTTCTAGGTAAAACTCAACATCCATAAAACAAATGATTTTGAGAGGCCATTGGTGTGTGTGCTTTCCTTACCTTAAGGTGTGCAAAATCTGTCTTTTGTGCTCTCTGTGAAGTTAATGGACCAGTATTGGTGCTGAAATGTGATGGGGAAAAAAAAACAGTTTAATCTATAACGTTTTTTTTTTTTTTTTTTACAGAGGAGAGGCCCTGAGGCTTCCTCTCATTAGGCGGGAGACTTGTTTGTTTAGGTAGTGTGTGAACATCAGACAGAGCCCGAGAGTGAGTTTTTTTTAATGTCAAAACCACAAGAGTTAGCAACCCAACTAATATTACCATCACTAGTTAGTGCTACCACATACTGCATTCTTTGTTACTGCTACTAATAATACTGCTACTACTGCTAGTGCTGCGACATCTGCGATGACTGTTAGGATAGCACTTCCACTGCTTTTGTTGGTAATGCAATTACTGCTGCTACAACTACTCTTACTAGGGT
Source organism: Heterochromis multidens (assembly GCA_015108495.1). NCBI lineage: Eukaryota > Metazoa > Chordata > Actinopteri > Cichliformes > Cichlidae > Heterochromis > Heterochromis multidens. Next base: position 14,006 of record VUQS01077506.1, read on the forward strand.
TACTCATAGAATGCATGGAAAGCATGGACATAAAACACGGATGTAGCTACTGTAACATTAACATTAAAAAGACATGTCAATCAAAATATATACAGCCCTAAATCATATCCTTTTTGACTTGAATTGGGACCATAATTCAGAAAATGAAAGTTGTTAAATTCAAGTTCAAGGAGAGGAGCAATTTAGATCATAAACTCATGAAAAGAAATGTTTATTGAGGTGACAGTGAGCAGTCAGCCTGTTTTTTCATAGACTTCTTTATAAATGCAGATTTGTATTCATTACATGGCACATTTGTTTTGCAACCAGAAGAGCTGTCCTGGCTGGCCATTAGAGAGGATGCAGGTTCAATACATTTTGGCAATGCTAATGCTAAATCTTTTCTGTTATATTTCTACTGCTAATGCTATCATTGTTACCTCTGTTACTACAACTGGTGCAGCAATACAGTGACAATTGGGAGTAGTGTTATTATTGATATTTCCACAACTACAACCACTGGTGCTGCTACTGCCACTTTTGCTTATACTTCTAATTCTACTACCAGGCTACTACTAGCAGCACTACAGTTCTTGCAGTACGATTACTGCTGCAACAACTGCTATCGCAACTACTACTATTATTATTGCTACTATAGCATCAAAGCAGGAAAGTGTAATAGTAATGATGATTAAATTCCGTTTACCTGCTTCACTTTCACATTAAGGACTTAATGGGACACTTGAGTAGAATAAGGCCTTTCTGATATTAGTATTTTTTTGTTTTGACACAAAGATCTGTTCTATGAAAAGTAGTTTGTTCCCTACCACTGCTGCTGCATACAGTAAATACCTCATATGAGTTTGACAGGGATCACAGTTTGAGTTTAAACATTCTTTCCCCACTAATTGAATGGACCATGGCTCATTTACCAAAGTTTCAGCCTCTCTCAGTCAATACATACCTGAGTCAGACAGAAGTCCTATAATGAAAGAGAAAAAAAAGGAGGGGCAGGACAAAGTCTGTACACTGCACCCTGTCAACACTTCTCTGTTTCCTCATGTAGATTACATCTTTGCTCTTATCAATAGACAGCTTGTTAAATATGCCAGGAAAGCCTGTATCTTCATGAGCAAGGATTTACTGGAGTTTGTGACTAATTTTAGGTCCCAAGATATTTTTCAAACATAATTTTGCTGGAAGTCGTACTGCAAGAACTGTAGTGCTGCTAGCATTTGAGGAAATGCAGAGCTCAGAGTGGTTACTCACTGCAACAGTCTCATGAAGTCTACAGAGGTTCTTTTCTTTGCCCCACAAACTAATTGGTTTCGGCTGCTCCATTCAAACTCACAAACACCTACACATATGCATATTATGTAAGCCCCAGATGGACTTAATGAATCAAATTGATTTATTTCCTCTGGTAACGCTAGCAATCTGCCAAAACTGAAATGGGTAAAATGTGTGCTTCTTTGATCACAGGCAATACCCTCAAAAGAGCTGGTATTCCCACTGAAGAACCACTGGCAGGGAGATAGATAAATACTTCCTGTGCATCATAAGTTTCTTATGCATTTGGAAGAACATGAAATAAAAATCACAAGTCCTCACATATAAATGTAAAATGTTTGAGACTTTGGTCTTAGTTGGATATCAGTTGGGTCTTTGGTATGATTGCTAATTGGATATGTTAGATACAATGTCCGTACCCTTTCTAAACTGTTATCATTGGTTGAGCACTCATCTTGTAACTGGATTTAGCATTACCAGCTGACCAACAGACCCCTGCAGCTTTAAATCCTGCCATGTAAACAGTCCACTGGTATATCTGAGCAGGTTTATTTTCCTTCACCTTTTACGATACTCACCTGGCACTTGGATTTTCCATGTGTAGATTGCCATAAAATGATCAAATCTATGACCAAACAAACAAAACGCACAAAAAAACATTAATTCAACTGTGACCTGTTTTGTTTTTAACCTCTGACATGTTGGAAATGCTCTTCCAAGAACATTTTTCATGGGCAGCTGACCCTTCACACACACACACACACATACACACACACACACACACACACACACACACACAGACGTCACTAAAAAACTGCTACTCCTGTAAACTTAGTCTTTACCCTAAAACTTAGTCTAGGCCAAACCTTACACAAACCTTAAACCAGATTTTCAGATTTTAATTGCAACGCGTGCGGGTCCCTGCAATGTAAGTGTATAATCATGACCCCACAATATTTGTAATGCAAGTATAGACACACTCACTTCTATTATTAGACACTCTCCTGAGATACTAACAATACCAACAGCAACTTTAAAAAAAGTGTATTTCGGAACAAAGATTCCCTCTGAGAATTATGCAATGGGGTTTTAATAAAACTGCAAAGAACTCTTCCAACTCCCCCATCCAGTCACTACTACTACCACCAACACAAACAGTCATACTGGTACAAACACCTTCTTGACTCTTCATGCACTTCTTAGACAGCTTAGTTGGCTTTTAGTTAACCTGGCAGTTCTCATCCTATTTGATGGATTAAGTGCTTTGCCTTATGCCTCATACTGACTCTCACTTAGAGCCATACAGATACTTGGCAAACAAACTGCTTTGCATGTTGATTTAACATACTCTGGTTGGTGATGACCCCAACCCTTCCTTCAAACCCTAACCTTATTTTTTGGAGAAAGTCAAGAAGGACTATTTTTTTTGTTAAAAATGTAGATACTTTTTTAAGCACGTCAGTTACAGGTAGGATACTTATTTCTTAGCTTCCTGATTGCTAAGACTTGGCAGAACAACTTAAGAAAAACAAAAATGACATATTCTGATAGCAAAGGGTTAGTATTAGAGTCATCACTGTTGATGATTTAGACCTCACAAGGTTAAAGTTAGTTAAATGTAAGCATAGGTTTCAACTAGGGCCTATTCACTAGACCATTTAGTTTATTACAAACATACAACACATGTTGGCTGACAAGTGTCAAGATTCGAGGTCAGGAATGTCAGTTAGCCAACCATTTATTTCTTGCTACTTACAACAGACACATCCTTCCTCTTCCTGGGGGATTTGCAGACCAGTTGGAATATAAAATCCCACCAGAATACTGTGCCCAAAACAAATGTGAGTGGCAATACTAATTTAGTATTGGCTGATGTCAGTGCCTTTTTTGAAACCCATGTCCAGTTCTTCTTAATATGTCTACTTACAATACCTATAGAGGAAGGTGCCCCAGAGACATTAAAATTAGATTCTGTAACCATTAAGTTACCATGTTAATGTTTCCATTTTCATACAGCAGCATATATACAGTAGAGTATGTGTTGCAGTAACTTGCAGTAACACTGTAGTAGAAGTGAGTCTCAGTTTGAAGATTAGAAAGAGAGAGGTTAATAAACCTTCATATTGAAGAACTTATTTTGTACAGATTAAGAAGACTGTAACATTATAGCTATGCCATATAATTAAAAGTTTTTAGAAATATGTTTTTGTTATCATATTTGCTTCTGCACTCTCACTCCAAGATCACAAGAAAAAGAAAGACAGAAAAAAAAGAAGACAGCCTGACCTAAATCCCCCAGGGTCCATACATCCTGCTGTTGTTTGCTCGTCTTCCTTTGTTATTTGTTTAACCAATCAAAACATGATCAGGCCAGAGTGCACAACCTGCCTTTCAAGGTCGTCAACCAATTCTGTCGTCAACAAACGTCACGGTTCAATCTTTTATCTGCCTACTTTCACCTACACACATTTGTTTACGGGAGGAAATTTTCTGAACCATTTGCCATACTGTGTACCCTCAGTTATCTCTTATTTTTTTTCTCTCATTATGGTTTGTCTTATTAACAATTTGTTGCCTGAAGTGTCTAATAGTGTGTTGCGCAAACAGTTTAGTCAAATTTCAACCTTAAATCTGAAATCTAGTATTCCATTTCAGGAACTAATGGAACAGCGTTATCTCACTATGTGAGTGGGTGTTTGATAAATACATGCTGTTAATGTTGAAGAAAGGCAGTATATCAGACACAAGTGCATTGATGGCATCACATAATGCAAAATGCCTGCAGTGAGATTTATGTCCCCACTTGTTGAATTTCCTGATGTTTCATATAGGATAATTTCCTTCTTATTTGATTCAGTAAAAAAGTATGACTTAAGGTTTTCTGTTAATGCTGCTGTAATCTTTTCAAACTTGCATTCTATCTTTAAAATAGCAGTTTACTTTCCGTTCTTATGACCGATAATTTGATTATTCTCCTTTTAAAGAAGAACAGATAAAAGAAAAACATTTTCTGGTGGTGTAAAAGATAGGAGATAAGGCTTATAGGATAAGTGGGATTGCACAAAGCAGTAGATAACACAGAGTCACCACTGTCATCATGACAGAGACTTAATACTGATGTCATGGTTTCTGGTAGTAGTGGAGATGTTTTAATGTTTTAATAGTAGCGTTTTCAGGTTTTAATTCCAAACTTCTAAAATTCCAGACACTTGTCTTGACCACCAAAGACACACACACACACACACACAATAAATAAAAATAAATAAATTAAAAAAATCATACTGTAACTGCCGTGTTTCCATTTATAGTGCAGCCAAACAAGCATGAGCTTAGGATTATTTTTGTCTTTTGATTTTAATAATAAATATATGACCAACTATAAAATGTCTGTTAAAGTGGAGTCTAAATGGAGTCTTTTTAAGTGTCTCTTTAACTTTTCTCATTGTGCTGTATTTGTACTTGTTTGTATGCATATTCATTTTTATAAGATCTTAACTTTTCAAGCCTTAGCTGATGACACATTTAAAAAACAAAGAAAAAACAAGAAACAAACAAAGAAACAAACAAAGAAAACAAATCTAGTCAGTAACAACTGCTATACTGTAATGCCAAGGTAGACAGTCACGGAGTGTATAAATAAGAAAAACTTGAGATAAATGTGAAATACAGTCAGTCTCCTAATGCTTATTAACATTCCAGAGTAAGAGCTGAAATATTCCATTAAATGTGTTAGTTGATGTTGTTTAAAAAAAATGCAACTCTAACTAAATAATTAAACAAACTAAATGACCTCTTCAGTGAATGTGCCATGATCGGCAACCTTTAAGAAATGGTACAGGTTGTATTTTTATAGAAGACAGAGCTTGGACTTGATACCACGGAGAAAGATGTCAAGCAATTTTTTTTTTCAGTTATCTCTTGACTGAACTACACAAACAGCATTTCAAATTCACATATACTAAAAAGCTAAAGCTGACCACAAATAGTCTTAAAAAGTAGACCAGATGTAATGAAAATCTTAAGGATTTCACCTTAAAGTTTTGACTTTTTGCTTGTGGGATGTACTATACTGTAAAAGTTAATAATAAATAAAGTCATCTGCACCATTGTTTTCCAAGACTCCTCAGGTCCCAGATACTGTTTTTCCAGGACAGAGGCTGCAATGTTTAGTGCTGCTGTCATGGCTATTGCCATGCTCCACTGAGAATATTATGCCTCCAAGTCTTGCATCTGTAGTCCTAATCCAAACCGTTTACAGACACAGAGAACAAAGCGTTGCCTTTATTCAAAGTCCAAAACAGGGGTATTATGTATCCACTTCTTCCTCAGTCTGTTCTGATCTAAAAATGGTTAGCTTCAATATATAGTGGCCAAGTCATGATTTAATGGCTTTAAATTATGCCACTGCCTATTCACAAAATCCAGCAATGGGAAAAGATGCAGAGATTATATGATGAGGAAGAGAAGTATTGTCAGGTACTTTTGGACTGGACATTCTGTTCACATTGAGATCATCAGTTTTGATTGGATTTAACAGACCTGACTGAAATGAGAGAAAATGCAATATGTAGCAAGCAATGTCTTCCAAGTATGCTGTTAACATAATTGTCATGGCAGAACATACCAGGGATTTAGTGGATGATTTGATCCAAAATACCAGTTCACATTACAGCAAGTTGCCTGAGAAGATTCAGACTCAGCTGGATCCTTTTTCTTCAGTGTTAAACAATTCATGTAGATAATTAAAGTATAGGCAGTTAAATAACAGAAAAGTTCACCTTTTGCAAAATACACTTATTGCTTTCTTGTTGAGTCAGATAAGAGGTTTACTATTACTTGCATTTGCATGTCTTTATGGTAGCTACAAAGCAACTGGTTAGCTTAGCTTAGCATAAAGAGGCAATCAGTAAAAATGCAGCTAGCCTGGTAACAAAATCCACATCTAAAGATTTTAACGTCACAAAGGAGAAAACATGGTATCACACATCACACCTCTTTGGTCCAGCAGAAATAAAAGGGAACCAAAGGGGAAAAGTTAAAGTTGGGTGGAAGATTATAGGCAGGCCCATTTCTTAGTTAAATACAGTTATGTCCTAAAATCATTCCCAGTTTCTGTATGGATTAAACAAACAATACAGTGGTGTGAAAAACTATTTGCCCCCTTCCTAATTTCTTAGTTTTTTGCATATTTGTTTCATATCATCAAAGAAATTTTCATATTAGACAAAGATAACCTGAGTAAATACAAAATACAGTTTTTAAATGATGATTTCATTTATTATGGGAAAAAAGTTATCCAAACCTACCTGGCCCTGTGTGAAAAAGTAATTGCCCCCTAAACCTAATAACTGGTTGTTCCACCCTTGGCAGCAAGAACTGCAATCAAGTGTTTGTGATAACTGGCAATGAGTCTTTCACATCACTGTGGAGGAATTTTGGCCCACTCTTCTTTGCAGAATAGTTTTATTTCAGCCACATTGGAGGGTTTTCGAGCATAAACGGCCTGTTTAAGGTCATGTCAAAGCATCTCAATTGAATTTAAGTCCAGACTTTGACTAGGCCACTCCAAACCTTCATTTTGGTTTCATTGTGGGGTTTTTTAGCCATTCAGAGGTGGACTTGCTGGTGTGTTTTGGATCATTGTCCTGCTGCATAACTCAAGTGCTCTTGAGCTTCAGGACATGAACTGATGGTCAGACATTCTTCTTCAGAATTTTCTGGTAGAGAGCAGAATTCATGGTTCCATCAGTTACAGCAAGTCGTCCTGAAGCAGCAAAGCAGCCACAGGCCATCACACTACCACCACCGTGTGTGACTGTTGGTATGATGTTCTTTTTATGAAATGCTGTG
>VUQS01077513.1:3563-18536 GCA_015108495.1 Heterochromis multidens
ATTGCTCCATCTAGCATTTTTTATAGGTCTACAAGGAGCAGTTATCCAGTGGTGGGCTCCACTTTTTAACCAGCACATGTCGTACTGTTTTTCACACACTGCTGTTATAAGTCAGCTCACTCAGTACATAGTTATATCATTTACGTAGCGTCTCGTCCCTGCCATGCATTTGTCTTATTTTATGCTTTACTGAAAAAAAAAGCCTCGCTGCCTTTTTAAATATGTTGCCTTAGATTAGAACTGAGTGCAGGTCAAGAAAGTTTAAAGCTTTTAAAGAAACAATACAGTTAGAAAAATAAACATATTTGGCAGAAAGAACAGAAGTTGAGGATGAAGTTAGCACCTTTTAGTGCCATCTCACCTTATAGATCTTGGGAACAACAAAAAAATGGAATTATCCTTAGATCCTTCAATCTTGAGGGATATTTAAAAGCCAAATGATCCATTTTTCAATGACATGTAAATGTAACTTTCCCCACAAACCCAATTGCCTCTTCTATCAAGTTGTTTTTCTTCATGAAGTTAATTTTCTTTTCTTTTTTTCTCCACCCCTCTTTCTCTGGCGACTTGTCCTGCTGTTCGTATCTTCACCTTCTTCGATTCTTAATTCTGCCTCAGGTAAGTCAAGGCTTCCTCTTTCACACACATTCAAACACAACATAAACACACATCTAATGGTGAGTTCACAGGAGCAAGACAAGTGTGAAGTGATGGACAGGATGGGGTTAGTGTGTGTGTGTATGTGTGTATGTGTGTGTGTGTGTGTGTGGGGGGGGGGGTCAGACTTTTATGAAGTCACCATGAGAAATGGCTTCGACTTGTGTGGTTGGCTGTTAAAACCGTCCCGGTCCGCTCAGCAGTGCAAGGTTACAGAGCATCAGTCAGCCACTGCTGAATGGTAAATCAGCTAGCCTCACACTCACCCCCTAATGATAATAGCTCTTACTATACACACACATACACACACACACATACACACACACACACACACACACACATACAAATTCTTCTCACATGTGAGGCTCATGTTTTTATCCCTAGTGTCTTAACAAAAGCGCCTCAGTAATTCCAATTACTGAATCACAAACATCAGACAGCTATGACCAGTAATATGCTAATCAAACAAACAGTTTAATTATTTCTTTGCACATTTCTCCTGTCTTTAACTTTGTGACTGTTTTTGTTCCTCTCAATTATTTTGCTCTCTCTCTCTCTCACACACACACGTAGTCACACAAAGTGGTTGTAATTCCTCAGGGTAGTCGTGTCAGAGGTTTTTACTGATCGCTTGTCGTCTGGTGGGACCAAGGTGACATTTCCTCTTACGACCCTAAACGTGAAATGCAGTGCGTGTCTTTGTGTGTGTGTGTGAGTGTGTGTGTGTGCATGTGTGTCACTCTTTAGATAATGAGGGGTCTATATGCAGGGTTGACAGCATATTAAATATGTAACAGCAGGTTGGAAATGGTGGACAGAGGTGGCTTGTCATACACACAAATAGACACGCTTTCTTTCTTTCTTTCTTTCTTTCTTTCTTTCCACCTTCCTTAGCTGTTTTGTCTTCCTTCAGGGCAGACAGACAGGTGTTTGGCTGGTTCTGCACAGTAATTAGTCATGCAGACATTTGACACTCAAACTTACAGACGTGTGATTTTGTGAAGAAGGAAAACTATGTGTGTTAAACTGTGTGTTTATGTTTTTGAGGTATCTGTTTTATTATACCTCAGATTTGCCTCAGCTATGGAGAAGTTGTACCACAACCCTTACTCAGTCTTACTCGAATATCACCAGTGTCTCAGTGTTTAAACTTTTTAGCTGAAGAGATTTTGAACTCTTTGCATGGATGAAAATGTTAATTCCCAGTGGTTTTATGCAAACCTAGCTGGACTGTTGTTTGGTTGCTAGGATGATTTCCCAGCTATTCCACAGCTGTGGCCATGCAGTACACACACAGCTGCAAACACACACATCCACTGTTTGGCTGTTTGGACCATTCAATAGGGGTTTCCACCCTCATCCTCTAAAGATGCCCATCGTAAAGACCCCAATCTATCTCTCTTTTGTTTTTGCCTTTCTTTGCTTCTCTTTCTCTCTTCTTCCACCTTTTCCCTCTCTCTTCATCTCTTTTCCCTGCCTCCAGCCTTTTATCACCTCTGTCTTTAGCCTCTCATTTTCTCTTTACCTCTGCCAAGATTGATTTCCTTTCTCACTATTTCAAGCAGCCTTCTGCTGTGCTCTCCAATATAGTCAGTATAGCTTACTAATATGGACACACAACACACACACACACACTTTTGAGAGTCACAGTAATGGGATTAGAAGGGTCTGCTGAAATATTGAAGAGTCCTGATGCAAATAATGAATAGGCTGGCAATGTATCTGGATAAGTGTATGAGTGTGTGTTAGAGGGTAGTGCAAGTGCTTGGCTGCACTCTGAGTGTGTGTGTGTGTGTGTGTGTGTGTGTGTGTGTGTGTGTGTGTGTGTGTGTGTGTGTGTGTGTGTGTGTGTGTGTTATTATCAGAATGTAATGTATAGTGGGTTCATTATGAAGTTAGTACAGCCTGGAGGTGCAGAGAAGTTCGAAAGCTCAAGCACACAAACCACCACATAGACACACAAGGTTGTAACACCTCTCTTTATCACCCAGCACTCTGTCTGTACACCCCACAGTGACACACCACATACATCTGTCTTACATCAAGAGAATGGAAGGAATGCTTTTGTGATCTGTGTGGTATGTGTCTTCATGCATGTGAGCAAAGTATGTGTGCAAATGTGACAATGGATGCTGCGGTGAGTGTGTGTGCAGGTCTGTGTGTGTGTATCCAACCAGTGTCTAAGGTTGCTGGCTGAATGGAGGAGAAAATTAGACCTGATATGATAGTCACGCTTCACACTGTCAGTGTGCGTCTGTGTGAGTGTGTGATGACGGTCACTGGAGCCAGTAGTACACAAAGACAGCAGAATATCAACAAGGTTTCATGTGAAGCCGAATGACTATGCACAGATATAAGAAAGCACTTGAGATAGCAAGAACTGTTGAGTTTTGCTCTTTGCTGACATTAATTTTTCATTCATCACTTCACAATGTGATCTGGGTGTTATTCCAATTTTACATATGGAAAACTATGTACTTAAAGCTTGTGAATGACAATTATATTATGCCTTCAAAGTGGAATAACACAGTTATCAGATTCTGCAATGTTTAAACACATACCAGTGCAAAATGTTAAATTAAACAAATTTTATAAAAAAATTTGTTTATAAAGTGACAGATTAATTCAATTCAATTCAATTCAATTCAATTCAGTTTTTTTTATATTGCGCCAAATCACAACAACAGTCACCTCAAGACACTAAAGATTAGGATAGCTATGTCACAATCATGTCAGTTTTATAACTCTGCCCAGAGAGAAGAAAAAATTCCACCAGCATATCTAAAGCTCAACAGTTAGCACATCTGAGTAATCAAAACTAAAACCAAATTGTAAGTAATGAAAGATTTTTTTAAGTGTTGGAATATTTTCTTGGCTAGGTGTAGTGACCTTGAGTTTTCAGTGTGAGGTTGATATGAGACAACTAACAGAGACTCCAATAAGTGACTGAGCCCACTCAATAAATTGGGCTACATTTTTAACAATTAATGAATAAAGGATAGTAGGGCAGTAGACAGTACAGCCAGGCTAGCTTGAATTCAATTCAGTTCAATTCAATTTTATTTATATAGCACCAAATCACAACGACAGTCGCATCAAGGCGCTTTATATTGTAAGATAAAGACCCTACAACAATGCAGAGAAAACCCCAACAATCAGACGACCCCCGACGAGCAAGCACCTGGCAACAGTGGGAAGGAAAAACTCCCTTTTAACAGGAAGAAACCTCCAACAGAACCAGGCTCAGGGAGGGGCAGCCATCTGTGGTAGAGAGCCAAAAATTAATAATAACTAATGATTAAAAGCAAAGTGGTGTATAAACACATAGAGAGTGAAAAGAGGAGAGCGAAGAAGAAACGCTCAGTGCATCAGCAGCCTAGGCCTATTGCAGTGTAACTAAGGGAGGATTCAAGGTCACCTGATCCAGCCCTAACTATAATCAAAAAAGGGAATTTTTAAGCCTAATCTTAAAAGTAGAGAGGGTGTCTGTCTCCCGAATCCAAACTGGGAGCTGGTTCCACAGAAGAGGGGCCTGAAAGCTGAAGGCTCTGCCTCACATTCTACTTTTAAATATCTTAGGAACCACAAGTAAGCCTGCAGTCTGAGACCGAAATACTCTTTTGGGATGATATGTTACTATGATGATTAAGTATCTAAGTTAAATGTCTCCTGACTCTAGTTTCATACCAATTATCTCATAACTCATAACTTTGGGCAAGAAAAAAAAGTTATCTCAGCCTATTTAACACAGCACACTTCCACAAAGGCGGTTTTATTTCTTAGTTAAAGTTTAAAAACTAAGCATGCTTCCACTCTTAAAAATAAAACATAAGTAAATGCATACATACATAACCTAAGGACATTGGAAAATACAGGGCCAGGTAGTCTAGTTTTTATTAATTGCCAGTCTTAATCAAATAGATTCAATAGATTCTTGTATGTACACCAAGGACAAGCTTCCTTGCAGTGGTTACTCTGTGTGCTATTGCATCCTTTGCCTTACCTCTAAGTTCTTAGGCTTTATAGCACTGGCGTGGTTTAATAAGTCTCAGTCCCAGGTTGACTCTGAATTTACTCACTTTCAGTTCCAGGATGATGAAGCTGCAAAAGCTTTTGTCTAGTCCATTGCCATTTCTCTCCCTCTGCTTAGATTAGACTGTTGGAAGAAGCTAGAGACACAATCCAGAACTGGTATAATGACCTGCTGGCTGTTATCAACTCACTCTTATGTTAAATGAGACAAGAGAATGGATCTGAGCAGTCAGTGGTTAGCCGAATGGCCACAACATCTAAGCAGCACAGACAACATTGTGATTGATTCTCTGGTTAGAGGATGGAGAGGCAAAGAGTGGAGGTTAAAGATAGAGGAAGAGGCACCAGGTAAATGAAAGTGGGGGAAGTGTCTGAAACCACATACTTGAAGTTGCCTTCTAGTATGGAAAGTAACATAGATAACATAGATCATCAGCACAATAAAAAAATCAATGTTTCAATGCAGCTGCCTTTTTCAAAATCACTACTTCCAACAAACCCTATGAGCTCCAAGGTGGCCTGGCATGAAGACAGTGTATGCAGTTCATCTGGGGAGTGTTTGGAGTGTAGTCAACATATGAATCAACGAATAGAAGTGGATTATGCAGCAGAGGTTTGAAACATCGCTGATATGTTTGTAGCTGATTCCAAGCTGCATCGTATTGGTAGGGGCAGGAGTAATACTCCAGAGATTTTAGTGGCATATCCCTTTAACTGTTGAGATGATTCTTGTATAATTCTGTGTCTTTAGATGAGGTTTTGTATTAATAAAAGTAGTCTGTAGTCAGCTGCTGCTCAGTAAGTGTTATCCCAGTGACTAATTCATTTAGATTCACTCATGATCATACCCAACTGGATAGGAGGTCATGACTGACAGGTGTCTGAGCCAATAGAGTACAGGTGTAAATCCCTCCCTTAGGAATAGAGCAGTCCTAATCAAGCCCTTGTAATACACTAGTTCTCGTTGGCTCCCAGGGGCTAATTAGCATTCTAATTACTGATTGCAAATGAGAGCTATGCTGATTGTGTTCCGCCTGTGAGGGGAGAGGCTCGAGAGAGATACACACACACACACACACACACACACACACACGTATGCATCTCACACACGTACACTCTGCCATACTCTTATACACACTGAGTGATCATCGTTAAGAAGCTTATCATGCTCTTGTTCCTCTGCGCTTTTCCAGTCCCCTCTCATCTATGGTGTCTCATTACGATCATAATGCAGTACATATACACAGACAAATCCGAACACACACATACACATAAACGTGCAAACACGCCTACACACACCTACGGCGATGAACATTAAAGATGGTAATAAAGAAACAAACATAAAACATTATATACTGCCAAAGTGTTGCTGTTGTTCCTACCAATTAACACAGCACTGATTTACTGCTCGGGGGAGAACACACACACACACACATACAAACCACAAACACATCACACACTCACAAATACACACACATTAGTGCATATGTATGTGAAACTTATGTTTGGCAGGATGGAAGGGTATAAAGTGGACTGAGGGGGCACAGATAATGACAGAATAATACCTTATTACAGCACAACATACAATATGCCAGTGTATGTTTTTACATTTTTGTGTGTTTGTTGAGCAAGAAAGGGAGGGAGAGAGTGAGAAGGAGTAGATAAGAGGAGCCTCACCAACAGCAAATCATCATGTTATGCTGCTCAGTTAGATGCTTTAACAAGGCTTCTATGCTGCACTTGAGTCCAGGGTCTGTGTGAGAGTGTGTGAGTGCATATGAGTGTGAATGAGCAAGTGACTTTTGTGCTGTGTTTTGATTGTTGCAGACAATTGCAACACTTGTTTTTCTCCTTCTCCTGTCACCCCCATCCCGACTGAGTTAGAGGAAATAACTTATTCAAATTTTGCCTCCTTGCATCCTTAGCTATAAGTCTTCAAGTTTTTTGTTTTTTTTAAGTGCTGATCACTGAGGTAGAAAAAGAGCAAACTATGGTATATTTTTACGATATAATACTGTATTTTTTTCTTATTCAAGTGCAGACTGAAGCACAAAAAAATTTATGATGTTTTTTTCTGTTATTTTGTATTTAGACTTTGATTTGTGATGTGGTTTTCTGTGTTTGCGTGGCCAAGACCATGACTGCTATATATATGCTATATGACTGACCCATTAATCATAACTGGACAGCATTTGTCTTCAGGGTGGTTGTTAAAATGTTGGATACAATAACATTCTTGGTATTTTTTCAGGAGAATCTGAATTCAGTTTACATGGCTGATATGCAGCTGACAGTATTTTACTGTAAATCTGAAATTCTATACAGTATACCATTTTTTACAGTAAGAAACTGTTTTTGTGGATTACTTTAAAAAATATACTTTTACTGTAAAATACTGGATATTTCTTTCTAACATTGTTTCTGTTAATATGAAAGTTTACTTGCCAGGTTTTTGATGAGTTTTCCATCAATGGCTAATGGTGTTAAGTACTGAAAAAAAAAACATTGTTAAAGTCAATAGTATCATTGCATTTGCACAACTGTGGTTATCCTATAACAAATTCAAATAACTATCTCTTTACAAACATTTTTAATTGTGACGTTGTGATTTGATGATTGCTTTGTACATGTTTTTTTCATGCCACTTCATCCAGCTATGTACTGCTGCAAAGACACCATTTCATATGAGTCATTTAAAAGCTGTTGAACTTGTAATCACACACACACACACACACACACACACACACACACACAAACTGTTACCCAGGGCATTGTCTCGTCTTAGATTGTTCTGACCATATTCTGTGTAAAATTGGTGGAAAAGAAGCAACAGTGAAATTGAAGACTCTCGCTCACTCTCTCTGCCAGTGTGTGTGATGTGATTGATGCTCGGCAACCGGTGTTTACTCTTGTTGGCCAATTGAAAACCCAGCGTGGCAGGCTGGGAAAGCACAATGGGGAGAGGAGCTAAAGTGGCAGTGTGAGGTGCCGAACACTGACATCGAGACAAATAGATAGAAAGCTGTTAGAGAGGAGGGGACATGGTGGGTGGGAGGGAGGGAGGGAGGACAAGGCACAGACTACGCTGAAAGGGAGCATTAGATTTGATTTCAGCAACAGAAAGGAGTATAAAAGAGAAAGGAAGAAGGGAAAGAGAAGGGATGATAAAAGAAAGACAAAAAGAAAACTAGAAGAAAGGAAGATATGCCAAAGAAGGTAATGAAAGATAGTGAACAATAGCTAATAAAGATACCCAAGACATCCAAAGGCATAATTTGAGTGATTAATGGAGATAGGCAGATGGTTTAAGTAACAGACAGACAGAGCATTAACGAGTGTGAGAAAAGGAGAGACAGACTGAGAGAGAGAGAGAGAGATAAAGGAAAAAGAAGAGTGAAGAGAATGGGAGGGATGGAGGAATGGGGATAGTGGACATCACTGTCAGCAGGCCTTTAAATGAAACGCGACAGTGTGTGTTGGGGAGAAGATTGGAAGGCATTAAGGCCTGGCATGTCCTGTGACACTCTGAGAGGTAGAGAGACCCCGAGCGCGAAAGGGAGAGAGAGGGGCCAATTGAATTCTTCTACCAAGTGCCCACTTCTCCATGTTAAATCTCTCAGTGCATGAGTGTGTGCATGCATTCCTGTAGTGTGTGTGTGTGTGTGTGTATGATCCTGAAAGGTGAAGTAATTTAGTGAGAACAGAGGAGAAGGAGGATCTATAACAGCCATGCTGCCCTTGCCTTTGTTCACAACCAAAGCCATGAGCCTAGCTTATCGGCCGCACAGATTACTGATGTATTGATGGCACCTCCTGTGTGTGTATCTGTGTGTTGGGTCTGTGTTTGTGTATACATGAGAAGGGAAAAAAAGAGATCAAAATAAGAATGTTAGACCAAAGTCACCACAGTGACTCAACATATAGGTAGTGTAAGGCATCAATAATTCTTTGTGAATCCCGATGAATTTTGATTAATTCCAAAAATAGAAACATGACATGATCCTTTTTCTCTTCATTGGAAAAAAAGCTTGAGGGAACATAATAAGACCCCTGGAAAATCAGAGAAAAAGAAAGGTTTGGTCTGCTTTTATGTTGACTGTAATAATTTAGCTTTTTGTACAGTAAGGGCACACTTACTCTTGGCCCCAGGTACTCTCCCTTTGCATTGATTTGAGAGTGCAACTCTGGAAGTCCTTTCACAGTAAGGTCTATAATGTCTAATGGGGTCAAAACAACAGAGTGATGGAAAAACTGCTGCGACTAACAGTGCTGCTTCTTTCTCTTCTCAACTTCTTTTTCTGTGTAAAAGATTTCTCAATTTTTTTTCTTTTCAGCAACCAGACCTGTCTATCGAGGAATATAGACAGCTATTTGACACATATAATCAAGCCATCAACATGTACACATTAGCCAGACTGGCCCTCCTTAAAGCACTCAGCTTTGACGTGCTTGGAGATGCTTATTTCCTTGTTTGACCACAATGAAACCACCTTTAAATGTGTGTGTGTGTGTGTGTGTGTGTGTGTCTGTGCGTGTGTGTGTGGCTGTGTGACAGAGAGAGAGAGGAAGATTAGGAGGGAAAGGGGGCTGTTTGAGAGTGTGTGTTTCTTAATAGAAGGTGGTTAGAGGTTTCACCCTGCACCCATTTTAATGTGCTCCACAATTACAGCTGTCATAGCTTGAAGATAATGTCTCAGGCTGTTTTTTTCTTTTCTTTTTTTTGTTACACATTCACTCACACACATATGCACACACTGAAGAGGTTAAAATATGGGAGACA
The DNA here is from genome assembly GCA_015108495.1 of Heterochromis multidens. Lineage (NCBI taxonomy): Eukaryota > Metazoa > Chordata > Actinopteri > Cichliformes > Cichlidae > Heterochromis > Heterochromis multidens. The sequence goes on from VUQS01077513.1 coordinate 13,033, forward strand.
AGGAACAGGCTATTGCTCATAAAAAAAAAAAAAAAAACCTCAACAAGCCCCGTGTTCCTTGTGTGTGTGAGTGTGTATGCACTAAAGATGCAACATGGTTGTGCGGTCCATGCCTCTTGCGTATGAATTATTATAGTGTAACGTTGTGAGGATCCGTGCCCACATACATAGGTGTGTTTGCGCATGCTTGTGTGTGACAATATTTGCTTTGTTGAACGAGCCCCTTGGTGAGAGTCAGGGTGTGGGTAGCATTCCTCATTGTAGCAGTAGAGCTTTTCTAGTCACATTAAAACACTGGCTCACACTTTAAGACCTGCTCTAAAACCTTTTTTATATCAACAGCAGGTACATAGAGTATACCATGGAAAAATATAAAAGGCTTGCACGTATCGTCATTCAAAAAATGTAAAGAACACAAAGAATACTGATTATAGTTCCGCGTCGACTTTTGAACAAATGAAAGATTTGAATCCCTGTTAAACATGACTGCTCACATTCAGGCAGTTACATAATTTCAGACCTCACAGCTGAATGACAACCAGATTTAAAGCAACCTATATAAATATATATATTGTATTAAAATGTTATAATGTAAGGTCACTATGTACTTCATGAACTCACAAGAATTCTAAAGTTTGTTTGATCCTGACAGGTGAAATGCTGATGTCAGTCAAGAACAGTCAGTAAAGAAGTCAATCAGGCAACTTAAATGAAAAAAAATTTTTTTTTACTTTCAATTAATGAATTAATGCATCAGTTGTAGCAATAAAATGCCCTACACCGTCAAAGATAAAATAACCTAACTAATAATTAAAATGCCTTGCGCAGTAGTCTATATGGACAGTGGTTAACAGGCCATTCTCAACTTGGAAAACAAAAAAACAGACTTATTATAAGGTCTTTTAAAAAAGCTGCTCTGAAGTTTTTAATGGTGTATAATGTACAGAGTTTGGTTGTGTCAGCCTTGCACCAAATTACTTTCAAGCAATTCCACTGTTGCAGGCAATTGTCCAACGTGGCCATAAATTCACGAAGGGTTTGTTAAAGTCTCCGTCTTTTGGTGTGAGGTGGTCATAAAACTGAGTCAGAGCTGTCTTATGATGAAAAATGATTATACACTCTTTTGTCTTTGGCCAATGTAAATAGTGAAGTTCAATCACATGATTATTGGCAACACCTACGCACTTTGTCCATTCTCTCAACCAGCATGGTCTCCATATTCTGTAGATCTCTTTTCCTTTTGGGCTTTATTTTTTTATTTTTTTCGGAAAAAAACATTCGACACATGAAACAGATATAGCCAAAATCTCCTTTTGTTGCTTCTGGATTGTTTAACAGTTTTTCTTCTTGTAAATTTTCATCCGAAGCATAATGGTCTTTACCTTGACTATGATTAAAAAGTCTGACTTATGACGCATTGTCTTTACATGTGAGAGGGTGCCAGACTTCAGTCTTTTATAAATCTTTTCACCATCTTCTAGTGTATGGTAGGCATTAGTTGTCAGGGAATTGTCGCCGCTCAGATTTCAATTATTGTCTGAGTCATTAACTTCTTATGAAATATATTGAAATTCAATATCATAAAATACTCTATCTCCAAGATTTATAGCATGTAAAAAAAAAAGACAATTGTAACTGTGTGTATCTGTGAGGGTCTGTTGACTTCTTTCTTTCTTTCTTTCTTTCTTTCGCTGCTTCTCCACAAGCTTGAGGTGAATATGACTGCTAAATGGTGTGTTGTATTGACTTCACCTCTTCAATATCTGACCTTGCTGTCATAAGCAAGGTAACCCCAGGCTTTGAGTGCTTTTGGTATGTCCTCTCTCTCTCTCTCTCTCTTTCTTTCTGACTCTGTCTCAGTCTGCCTCTCTTTACTCCATCTTTGAGTGCTCCATAGATTGGTAACATGACCTCTAATTCTCCCAAGATGAATATGTGCACATGGATAAAAGTGAGAAAGAAGAAAGAAAAAAAAATGTCTGAAGAAGAATCGACTGTGGTGTTTTAATGTCATGCATTTAAGGCAGTGACAGGAGATTACACCACATGGTGCACGCACACAAACACACACATACACACACTCATACGCAGACACACTCATATACACATTTGGCTTTGGGGTGTGTGAAATCAAATCTCTCCAAATCTCTATTCTGGCGTCACGGAGGTGAAGATGCAAACACAGATGATCACTGCTCGCACATACACTCGTGCACATTACATGCATGCATGCTTACACAGATGCAAACACATGCATTTGACATACACACCCATGCAGATGCACACATAGAGGGGTAACCCTGGTAGATTTATCAGTGGAGGTCTGCAGCACAGTGGCTGCCTTTCTCATTTCATAGGCCACCGGGGCAGAACAGGCATGGGCTTGTTCAAATCCAACCCAGCAAGACCACCTCATACATACACACACACACACACACACACACACTCGCAAGCACGCACACACACATGCGCATGTGTATGCGCTTTCTCTTTAGCGGCTTAACAGATGCCAACCAGAGTCGGTGGAGAGGAAAGGAGGGAGGGATAGAAAAGGCGAGACTGAGACAAGCTGGTGGAGGAAGGAAGGTAAAAAAAAAAAAAAGATATTGAGTAGTTCTGAAGAGACAAAGAGAGGATGATCAACACCAACCAAAAGATGCAGAGAGGAGAGAGAGAGAGAGAGAGAGCAAGAGCGAGAGAGTCATGCAGGTTCCTCACCACAAATACAGAGATATCATGTACATGGACAGCTGGATGAGTGGTTTCTTCTGCCATTGTTGAAACACACACACAAATGCGAGCAAACATGGGAAATAGAGGGAAAGACAACTGCGCTGTGTCTGAGAGATTGTGTGTGTGTGTCATATGTGAGTTTGCACATTCTCAATGGAGAAAATCTGTGTTTTCAGAGTGCAGCGCTGTAAGACCAAAATTTAATTGGATTCTTTGGAAATGATGCAGGCTTATTGGTGTAATGGCTTGCTCATGGTGCGGTTGGAGTGAGCCCCTGTAACAATACCTAGTGCCTCGTTAGCTTGGCAAGCAACACACACACACACACACACACACGTGTACACATATGCTAAAGAGACTGTGTAACAAGCAAGCAAGACCATGGGTGGGTTTGAAGCTTTGATGAAGGGCCCCTGTAAGCTGAAAATGGCTACTGTCTGCAATGAGAGCTAGGTAGGAGGACAAATGAGGACACACACACCACCTTAGAAGCAGACGTGCATACACAATATACACATGGTATAATTTAAAACACGTGTAGCTTCCTCAGATAAGATATTTTCATGCAAATGGTACGTAATAAGTTAAGTTAAAATGCTCAGTTAAATAAAGTAGTCATGTTTTTTAGCAAACACTACTGAAGTTCCACAAAGAATGTAGCCTTTGGATGATCATCTGTCTTCGTTCCCATGGTATCACAACTGACTGGGCTTCTGGAAATGACGAAAGGCCTGACCTGTTTTTCTTTTCTCCCCATTTTCTGGTCCTCTCACTCTCTTTCTGACTTTTTCCTTCTCTCTGTTCTTGTCATATGAAGATCAAAGCCTTTTGTGGTACAGCAGGTTATTTCAGATGAGTAGCAACACCTTGCCTGACACACATTCTTCTTCACTCAACCTTGGTGGCTCTAAAAAAAGGCCAGTGTAAGCCTGGAAGAAGGTACGGGAGAACAGAAGGTTAAGGTGTTCTTTGATCTGACTGGTTTCCACTGAGGAAAAATAAAGAGGCAGCCAGGGAAAAATATACAAGGCCCCGGGTGGAGCCTGAGCTTCACCCGGGGGAAGCGACCCAGCGGAAGAGCCCTGTGTTAGGCTTGAGCGCTGCCTGGTGGGCCCAGCTCTGCTTGTGTTATTCTAACATGGTTAGCACATGGGCTAAACTCCACAGTCATTTATTTAACACACTGACTCCCCGCAATGCTCCCAGATGCCACGAGGCTAAAGGGAGCTACAAACACCTCATGTGAGGCCAACTCTACAGGGCAGCTCGTTTTTTCCTGTAACTGTTTGTAGGCTCTTCCACACTGGAGGATAAAGGTGCATGGCTGTGCCATTAGTATACTGCTCTGAGTGCTCTACTGCAGCACTATGACAAAAATTTGTTGTCAGCCCCCAGAGCCATCTACAAACCAGGACTATAGACTATAATATATATAAAATACGCAAGTCACCTCCAGGCCTGAAAAGTGAAGCCAGTGCAGAACTACCTTAAACCTGTATTCTTTCTAATGACCTCTTGTTTGCAAAAAGAAATCTGATTATATAGAAATATATGCGAAAATGGCCGTATTACTGACTTAAATTATGACCTCAGTAAACACTCTCTGAATGCGGTTATGGTCACATATGCTAGCTTCAAATCTTTCTGAATTCTCTGGAATTTAACAAGTTGCTAACATATGAACATGCAGTGTCCTCTTTTTCCCAGTTATAGCCACCCTTCCCACTTTTGGTTAGCCAAAATTCAAAAGGTAAGGCTCCATAATGGGAGTTCAAAAACCAGTCTGTGAGCAGAAGTGAAAAGCCTGTTATTTATTGAATAACATATTGACTCTAGAATCTGGAATTTGTTTGCTCTGCAGTGTGAGCTAATAAAATAACAAAAAGGGCCCATTTTGGTTGATATTGTACCGCTGAGTTTCAAACTCTTACACAACTTTGCAATGTGGAAATGAGGTCTACAACAAATGATCGCAATCAAACACAAAATTTAAATCCAGCCAGTAGTGAAAAATCCAAATACATTCTTTTTTTTTAGAAAACAAAGAACAGCGGCCAATCTTCATTCATAAGAAGATGAGAATGTTTGTCAATTTCTGTGGATAATGAATTGTTACTGATTAACTTTCAGCCAATCAAGTATCTGAATAAACTACCAACTGTTTTCTCTACATTAAAGCCAAAAAAGCTCCACAGCAAATGAGTGCTTTATAACATAGTTGATTAATGCTTTCTTGCACATGCAGATTTTCATACACACACACACACACACACACACACACACACATACCAATACACAGGAACAAAAACAGTCATTGGATGGGATGCCAGTTGGACATTCACTGTTTTAGCCTTGTGATATTTGGCAACCTTGTTCCACAAAGAGACAGTACACACAGTCCCCTGTGGGCAGCTTGCTATACCACAGAGTGTATTTGTGTGTATGAGCGTGTGTGAGTGTGTGTTTACCTAGCGAGCACCAGCAGCTGTGTCAGTAATAGCTCTCTAAGCTGCGGGCTAATGACAGAACTCAGAGAACGGGACTCTAACATGGATAGATGTTTAACCCCGTTTAGCCCTGATCTGGAGACCACTGGGCAAACACAATGCACGCACACACACACACACACTCACACACACAGTTTTAGCCCCTCCTTCTTTTCTGCTGGCTTTAGTGGTGTGTGCATAAAGGAGACACAGAGGGAGAGACATATAGAAGTAACGGAGGGGGGGGACAACATCCTTCACCCTATTTATCAAACCTGCCTCTTC
>VUQS01077513.1:29451-46662 GCA_015108495.1 Heterochromis multidens
ATATATAGGTGGGGGTGTGTGTGTGTGTGTGTTGGGGTGGGGGGGGGGGCATCAATAAAATGTATTATTAGCACCCTTTGTTTAAAATGGTGTTATAAAATGGTGGGAGCTAATTTGTCCACCTATTTGTTTGTTTGTCAGATCACTGAAAATATAGGCTTGAGATAACTGTTGTGAACAGGTGCTATATAAATATAATTATTTTTTGCTTTCTTCCTCAGAAAATTTATGCCAGTCTCATGTCTGTGGATGTAGCATGAAGCTAACCATAAGTTTTCAGCGTAGCTTAGCAAAATTACAACCAAAATTTAAAATAATGTTTAGGTTAGACATTGTCAGTACAGTGCATGGATGTCACTAGAACTGATATTTAAGGTATCTTTAGATATCAAAATTCTGAACATGCGACAGTACTTGGCTGTTGTGTTTTTGTTTTTTTTTTCCAGTACCATAGGCACTGTAGGCAGCATATGTACCGAGTAGGGTTGTCAAAAAACTACTACTACTACTCTTACTGTAGTTACTGTAGCGTATGTATGTATTTGTGTCTTTATTTATGTACCCTATCTCCTTCTTAATGGATGGGCCAATCTAAACAAAACTGTGCATGAACATCGTCACACATGCAGCGATTATTAACATCTATGTTTTTAAAAAACAGATTTATTATAAATCCCGGTTCTTTAGATTTTCCTATATATTATGATCATTTCTCCATCCCCCTACAAATGCGATGTTACATTCTCCATTTGCATTTGTTTCACGCGTCACATTCAACATACGTCATCCGTACGTAACTTAATGGTCAAAATTTCTACCCCCAATGGAATTTTGTTCAAGTCACCACTAAACATGGTTTGAACAATTTGAAAAAGTGCTGCAGGCCTGGTTTTTGCTAGGTGATACTAAAATTTACTGTCAGATTAGACACTCCTTTGCAACAGGATTGATACCAACAGTACTGTCTTTGCCTCATCCAGATGACACACAACTTACACAGCACCACAGCAGGCAGACACACACCCCCTCTCCTCACTAACAGCCAAACATCTGAACAGCATTGTGACAAACTTGGCAAAGCACCTTAAAGCCTGATGCCCCAGTCTTTATGAAGAATTTCAGGAGTGCAATAAAGCTCTTGCTTCAACAACATTGAAGTATTGAACAGTTATCATAAATATCATTAAACACACATTAACATTAGCTCTTTAACTATTAGCAATTACCAACAATAGCTCTCTGTTAAGTTATCTTTAAAGTAGCAGCTAGCAGCTATGGATAATAATAAATAATGACATTAATGTTGGAGCTATGTCTATAACTTTAATAGACAGGGTTAATTTAACAAGATAACACAATTATTTGCATCTAAACAGTGGTCCCATATTGAAGCTGAGAAACGTCTACCAGCACCAGCGACTAGACAGAAACAGTGGCAGCCTACCTTAAAAACTCTGTGTGATCAGCAACAAAATATGGTGCCAAGTCTCCAGAAGCACAGGAAATAAACAATAATAAAGTAGCTGAATACATTTGCATGGACCAGTATTGTCCTCTTAATTTTGTCATTTATTTCCTCTGTGTTATCAAAAATGGTACCGAGTATTTTCCTGGGCATCAGTACCAAGTTTGAAATTCTAGTATTGTGACAACCCTAGTAGAGTGTTTACACTATGAAATGGACAGCTAAAAAAAAACAAAAAAACAAAAAAAAACTGAGTAAAACTAAATAAAATTGAACTAAAAGTGATTCATTTAAAAGTGAACTAGAATGAAGTTTAAGACAGAGATGGAGAGGAAAGGAGGAAAAAGCTATTAATGTTGGCTAATGATTGGGCCTGTTAATAGTCATCAGTGTTTTAGGGCGAATATTATGGTCATGTAACGAAGGCCTTGATTACTTTATTAGCCTCTTCAAGTCATTTGGCTAACACTTACCGATGTGACCCCCCCGTCCTGAGATCCGATTTCCTCCTTCCCTCCAAACCCTCCGCCACTATCACCTCCACCTTCTTCTCCTTTTCCCTTCTCCTCTCCCACAACATAACCCTCCTCCACCCCTATTTCTCGCTGCACCCAGTGATGATGAAATCAAATTAGGTGGACTGGATGGGCCTAAATCACGGCTCGCGTTGTGGGCCGTGACATAAAGAATGGCCGCGACGAGGTTACCCAGAGTTCATGGCAGATAATGAAAGAGACAGGGAGGTAATAGCATGACAGAGTGGTGGGGTTCAGTATACTGGGGATGGAGGGAATGGGGGTTAATACGAGGGGAGGGGTGGAGGTTCATTTGGAGGGTACCTGCCTATATGACCACTCCATCTGGTGAGGGACACTCATTCACCTCCTTCGTTATCTCCTCTTTTCCCCACCTTTTGTCTGCTCTTCTTTTCTCTTAAGTCTCTCTCTTGTCCTCTCCTTCATCCTCTGCCACCATCTTTCTCCCTCTCTGTCTTTTTCCATCCATCCATCCTTCTTCTCCCTCTCTGTCTTGATAGTGATAAAGGTTTCACACTCAATTAAGTAAAGTATCACCTAAAAGGGAGTCTAGCTGGTGTTATCAGGAGACATTCACTAAGTACTTCAGTGATGGTTAGCCACTTCCATAATGGCATATCTCTTTCAAGTCTATTTGTCAGAGAACACCTCCCATATCCACTTTTTTCATTTGACTTGCTTTAATTGACAATGTACATCGTCCCTCCCTCCTCTAAAACTACAATATGTTGTAAGATCTTATTCTAAATCTTGTAGGCGATGTACTGTTGAGTCAAAGTTTCCTGCAGCTCAGTCAGGGTCCCCCATACAAAACTGAAAAAAATATCAAGGAGACAATGGCCCATAGCTTTGCAGGCATAAAAGGCTTTCCCAAAGTATTGCCAATGATTTCAAAGCACACTGCTATGGTCATCTAGTTAAGATTTTCCTTAAGTAGAAGAAAAGGACTTAGCCCAAACTTTGAACGAAATTATACAAAAGTTTCTGGACAGAGGTGTCCACATAGTTTTGGACAAACACTGTAATATTTTCGTGAACTTGGGATGAAGGGCATCTGTCGAAGTAAGTCCCTAACCCAGACAATGAAAAACAACCCCAGACCAAAGTGCAGGAAGTAGCTGAACTGGACTGTCTGCATATTTTGACCCTGTTGTGTAAACATATGGCACTAAATGCTTTTGTACAGTGCCCCCAAAGCAAACTTTAACACATCAAAGATTTTCTTGATAATTATTCTTGTTTTGGGAATTTTACAACAGTTTCTTGGTTCGTAGCATAGGTTATATAGAAAAGACGATCATAGCCAGCATAATGTCACCCACTGGTTTGTGAACTCTGATTCTGAAATCCTAAATTTAATATTAGGACGATCAACTTCTTAGTTTCATGAAGCCAGAAGTGATCCTATTTGACAAGAGCGTGGACTGCTATGTTAAAATCACTAGCAAACTTGGAAAGCAAGATGTAACGATAGATTCTATGAGTGTATTACACAGGCACAAGTACTAGATACCATACACGTATAATACTATAATTTTCCTTCCCAAAACTGGAGTATAAACTGTGCCATCCACATCAATATCCACCTGTCAGTCAACTTTGACTCATAAGAATTATAGTGATTATAGTGATTATTCTTCACTATAATAATAGGGAGAAATAATCTAATAAGACCAACATTTTGCATCGGCTTGGTGTGTACCATATCTCTGTGATCCCTAACTGAACCGAATGTCTTTAGCATAGTAAATCTTTTTATAACTTGATATAATTAAATTAACAGACTGACTCAAAACCAGTATTGTTCTTATTATCTAACAACAGCAACAATGATTATTTCCTGGTTACATCTTGTTATACATTTAATGTGGACATAGTGTGATTTCAATACGTTGTGACATCAATGAAAAAAAAAACTTTATTAAAATGGCCGTAATTTGCTGATGCCCAATAGTGTCTGATTTTTTTTTTTTTTTTCTTGTCATAGTCACACTAGAAGAATTTCAATAATTTGACTAATTGAGGGCTAATATTTTACTGGAGACATTAGGATTTCACAACCTCATTGGATAATCTTGTCATCTACAGAAGACAAAACACTCAATAGTTTCTCCAGAGCATTACCAGATGGTCGCTCACAGGTGTGTTGAGTGTGTGTCTGTGTATGTGTGTCTGTCTTGGTAATTCTAACCTAACAAAACACCTGTCGCTGTTTACACTCTCCTGCTCTGCTGTTTTTTCCTCTCATTACAGAATACCACAACATGAAGTATCCTGTTTTCATACACACGCACACACACATACATCACACGCTTTTAACACACGCCACCAGTTAGCGCACTCCGTCACAACATGAACTGACCCTTGACCCTTTCTACAGAGATAATTTGCTTCCTGTTCCTTTCTTAATAGGGCAGGTAGGGTAAATGAGATCACTGGGGTCACAGTGGATATGTTGGGCAGCTGCCAACCTGTACTCCTAATTAGTGTAGCTGCTAACTTGTAGCTCCATTTCAGCTTTTCGAGATAAAAATGTGGACAGCAACAACAAGCTTTTGGTTTCTTCTGATTAAAATGATTATTGCTCAGGAGACTGTGCCTTCTGTGGCATGCGCACTTCCTATAACCGCAGGTCAGCTTTTATACTTAATAGAAATTCTAATTAAAGTTGGCAGTATTTAAAGATCTGAGATCAGATATGGTGACTACTGACAGATTTTGACATGCTGCTTTGTCTTTGCATTCTTCAGAGGACTAAGACCTCCTTTGCGCGTCTCAGCTCGAAATCTAGGCATGTCTTCCTTCACCCTCTAGCTCTCCTGTGACCTTGGGACCACCTTGTCCTCTATTCACCAAACTAGGCTTTAATTCTGTAGGCTGGGGCGACCAAACGGAAATAAAAAGCCCATAATGTGTTGCCCAGGGCAGGGGCTTGTTGACTGGGTTTTATTACAGCGGGGGATGAGAGTGCTTGATGCCTTCATTTAGGGCCCCGAGCACCCGGCGCTGACAGCACTGTGACAGTACTGGTCCCTGTGGCACCGCTAAAAGAAACCATGACAGAAAGAGACACTCTGTGTGTGTGTGTGTGTGTGTGTGTGTGTGTGTGTGTGTGTGAGAGAGAGAGAGAGAGAGAGAGAGAGAGAGAGAGGATAATAGTGTCTATGTCCTGGTTGTCTGCAGTCCAGACTGGCATGGTAAGACTTGCCTGTATAAACGCCCTCGTAAAGCTGACAGATAGACATATGTATGGATCCCCCATTAAATTTTACTACTAATCACTATGGATAGCCTGCCTGGCTACTAGCAGGCTGATGACTCAAACAAACCCACACCGACTGTAAGGACACAACTATGCATTCATGCACAGACTTTCTCACATTAACGCACACATTTACATCCATTTAGTTATCATTCAGTATTATCAGTCAGTTACTCATTCCCCAACTGACAGACTATAGTTCTGTTTTGTTTAGCCTCATTCACTACCGCTAAACACCCTTCTGCCCAGTCCACAAACTGAAATGGAGAGTTAATTTAGCTAATATAATTAGTATTTTTATATCACCAGTAATATCATTGTCAGCGTTATATCCCTGTAGTCACTAGTAATAACAAAACCAGAAAGGGGGGGGGGGACTGAAACACATTTCCCTAGGCTCTAACCTTTTTGTTCTGGTTTTGCTTTATACGAAGTGTGATCACTTCCTCTCCTGTTCTGATACATTTGTGTATCACCATATACTTCTGTGTCTGACCGACTTCACTGGTGATGATCTCCAGGTACAACCCAGACATTAGACAGCAGTTTTCAGTGCAAGAATCCGAAGACTGCACTTCAGGTTGAGGGGTAGAACCGGGAGCTTGCACGTAATTTTTTCAAAAAGCACAGTTGTAATCTAACGCCATCTTTATTTTGCATTTTCGTGACTTCTTGCTCTTCCCTAAAATGAAGTTTAAGTCAAAGGCTCACTATTTTGACAGAACGAGGACATTCAGTGCCCTTTGCAGGTGTACAATTGCAAAAAAGAGGAGATTCAATCAAAGCAAATCAAGCATTGTTTTCGATTTTTGTGGGTGCAAGTCTTTATGACAGCACCTCATACAACTTTACTGTACTTACGCACTGTTCTGATGTGGTTGTTTTTCAAAAAATATCTTATAAGTCCCTGTACACTGTATGTGCTACACAATACAATAGTCAGAAGGAAGTAGCCCCTAGATAAAAGTTGAGAAATGAGAAACACAATGAAGCAGACTTGTGGGTAACTGATGGATACTTAAAAAGACCTTAAAAGAGAGTGGTTGGACTTACTAACGACTGTTAAAAGTTGTCTTTTCTGCTGGGTTTTTACTAAAATGTCCACTTTGTACAGTGATGACTTGTGGTGAATAAATAGTGCTTTCATGTAGATTTAAAATAGCTAAAAATGTAGAAATGTTCAATAATTAGCCAAATACAGAGAAAAAAATACTGACGGCTGCCAGTGCTACCCCTCAGCCTCCTAATAGATGCACCTATGGTATAAATGTAAATTCTAGGTGACTTCCTTCTCGAGTTATCGTGTTCACAAGATTTTCAGAAAACTTGACCTCTAACCTTGACCTTGAGGTCGAGGTGACTGAGATTCCAACTCATCTGAGATCCTTAGTAGACGCACCTGTGGTATGAATTTGAAAATCCTAGGTGACATCTTTCTCGAGTTATCACATTCACAAGATTTTCAGAAAACTTTAATTGTCATGTTTGGCACTATTAAATCAGTTATTGTGGTGAGTGCCATTATCTGTATAAAAACACCAGAAATATTGATCTATTATTATCAAAGCTTCCAGTGTACAGCTTAACCTTTAGTGTCAACAAAATATTTCAAGGTCATTCCAAGAATTAGATAAAGGAGTGGATATGCACAGCAGACATGTCGAAACTACTGCATGAGGGTTCAAATTCTACTTCATATATCTCACCTCACAGCAGCATTATGCATTACCTTTCTCACATCCTGGGTCTAGGTAAAGTTCATCAAGGGGTTGGCAGACTCATAAAAGTCTATGTTGCGTATCTTAAGGCCCATCCACGTTGTGTTATAATGTTATCAGCTGAAGTGTCAGAAGGAAAAGAAGGGGATGGGGGTGGGGAGTGTAGGAAACATTATGAGGAAAAAAAGTGAAGAGGTGGGAGGATATGTGTGAAATGTCAGGTTCCCTTTGCAGATAAAGTAGATCCTTCAGTGACCTCTTTGGTGTTAAGCTTGCATTTCACAAGAGGGAAACCACAGGATTGACTGGCAACAAAAATCAGTCTGGAAACCTAAGTGATCACAACCTATCAGTTTATATTCTTTGAGTTAGGTTGCTATGCTGAAGTTTTACAAAGTTTTCTCCCTGATGTTTGTGTTTACAGAGAGCAAAATAAAAGTTGTTTTTTTTTTTTTTAAAAATATAATGATCACCTGACATCTAATTTGACTCCAGCATTGACATAGGCAAACACAAAGGTGGTGTCTGATGCAACATATCTGCCATTCAGCCTATCACTTGTGATGCAACAATAAATAACATGAGTAAAGTAATCCAGCTTGATCATTTGAATCATGTATTAGGGACTAATTTACTTTAGCATTCAGTAGTGCACCTCTAATTGGATCTCTGCTGGTTCCTCCTCCATCCTCCCCCTGTTGTATTCAGAGCCATGTTCAACTGATAGATAGATGCTAGATCTGGACTGGCTGTCAAACATTACATGCCTTATTGGCTGTAATGGGGAAAAGAATTAATAAATAGAAGAAAATGCTCCAATTTACGCATATTATGCTTTAGATACAATTTAGCATAAATATCTCTGAAAGTCTGATGAGCTTGAAATGGTCAAACCTGCAGCATTGAAACCCAAAGGTTAAAGGCACAGTGAGTATTTTTTTAAGTTATTTAATAGAAAAAAGGGTTGTTGTACTCATAAATATACATGGATTAGAGTGTAATTACGTCTTCTGACAAATTGATGCATTCTCACAAACTTATAATTAATCTATTAAAAATACATAGGACACCGGTGTGTGGAAGCCACCGTGTTCCGAAATACGAAAATGTTAAGGAAAGAGACAATGGCAAAAGTTGGCATCTTAATAAAATGTCATCCTCTTCCTCCTCACCTCAAGCCTCATCTCTGCAGTCAGGGCTCTAACACACAAAAACATGCATAAACATGCTTATTTATTTCATATATTGTGGCATTTAATTATTGTCAGCAGTTTAGATACGTGGCCCTCTCATCTCAGCTGACAACAAGCAACAGCTGTTATGAGCTAACATTATGCCAGCTAATGTTAGGCTCAAGTGTCCTAAAAATCACACTTTCCCTCTGATACACAGTTTGATTACATTCTCACATCGTATGAGTTTATTCACTGTGTCAGAGACCAAAAATGTGATATCCACTTCAAAGACAGTTTCAATAACGCTGGCTAACAGCAGCTAACACTGGCTAACAGCGACAAAAACAGCATTGCTTACCGACCGTTCAGAATGTCCTCAACAACTCACCTCAATGCCGCTGTCATCGGTCAGAAGTGAGCTTCTCTGACTTATCAACTTGAATTGGACTCCTTTCACAAAGTTTTACAGCCTATAAATAATATATAAATAAAGGTGGACACTTCTCACCCGCCATTGACAGCTGAGGTAAACAGTGGACTGACAGCCTACACAATAGGGAAAACTCCGGGGCGCATCCGGATCCGGTCCAAAGAGTAGTAGAAACACGCCGGCCGCACCTGTTATGGGGTACAGTCTAAATGTAACATTTTTAATCTCTCTTGGCTGACTAAAACACGTTTGTCCTATAGAAGCCACCGTAACTAGTATTATGCACTTGAATGGGGAGGGGTAAGAAAACAGAACTCAGTTGACTGCAATCTGCAATCTACTGACATCTGGCAGTGAAAATTTTGCACACTGTGACTTTTACAAAAATATCTTCTACCTAAGTTAGTTAATGTGGCACTTTCCCTTTACATAACATGTAAGCATAACAAAGCACATGCCATCTCTCCTTCTCTTTAATGTTTCTGCCTCTTAATCACTGGCCTCATTATCACTTGCAGACTGCTTAAACAAATCTGTTATCTTGGCACACTTCACACCTCCAACCAGCAAGACCTTTTCTCTCTTTTTTTTGCCATCTTCTTTACATCAGCCACAGGTTTTATCTTTCTATGTTTCAGCAAGAAATGCTAGATATTTTAAATGAGTGCTAGATCCTAGCAGACTGGACACTAACATACTGAAGAGGAGCCCAATAGGAAATATCTCGATCTTACCAATGGCCAGTCTGGGCTAGTTTTATATGTAATAGGATAAGTTTAAATGATATTCTACCAGAAAAAAGGAAGAAAGTGTCTTCTTTGTATCCTCTCCCTACTTCCATAAATTCTCAGGTGAAGCTGTATGTAAGGAAAGCCAAAGTCACTCTCTGCCTGCTCTGTGTTGTAAGGGTTATCTAAATCAGTGTTATTGGGGCCACCTTATTTGCCTCACTAATGTCCTTGTTGGTTAGATGTGTTTGTGTGTATGACATACGGTGTGTGTGTTGAACGTGTGTGTTTGCATGTGGTGATGTGGCAGAGTAAATAAACACATCGTTCGGGAGGTCACGGAGGCAAAGGTGAAACAGCGGTTGCAATCGATACCCCGAGGGTATGTGTGGGCAGGTGGAAGCACAGTGCCCCTCCTCCCTCTGCCTTTCTTTTGCTAACACCGTTACCCCACTTGTTAGCCAGTGAGGGGTGACCCCACACACTCTCTGAAAAACCACCTGACTAATGGGCTGTAATGAGAGGTGACCAGAGAGGAGAGCTTCTTTAACAGCTCACCCAGGGGACTCGGGACTTTGTGTGTGTATGCATGTCCGTAGTTCATTCAGTGTGTGTGGTTGTCTGTATGTGAGAGTATAGGTGCACCACAGATGACCCTGTTTCAACGTCACCATGTCCTAATATCATTAGTTGAGGCCAGCATGAGGTCGGGCTGCTGTATATAGAGCATTCTTACTTACTTGCAGTAGAACCCAGAGGGCGTATTACAGGGGAAGATGACCTGGTGAGACATTTTCGTTGTTATCACAAATTATTACCTGCATTTCCTCGAGTTACCTATAGATTTTATGGTGCAACAGCAATTTAGCTACCCTCTATTTTCCAACAAAGCAAACAGAGGAGAGGATTTAAGGAAAGGAATGGATCACTTAGGGATCCAGGACATAGAAAGTAGCTGAAGAAAAAACATATACAACAATTTTAAATCTCTTAAAGATTAAAGATTTAGTCAAGTCAAGTCATGTCAAAGTTTATTTCTATAGCATATTTTAAACAACCTCAGATGACCAAAGTGCTGTACAGGTTATACAAAATATACACTATACACAACAGCCACTAAATCAACAATAAATACACACTAAAATCATCAAATAAAACAACGTAAACAAGACTGTGTTTGCATTATAAAAGTCAGGGTACCCTGCTCAACTAGAACTGAAAGCAAGCAAGAATAAGTAGCTTTTTAACAGTGTTTTAAAATGACTGAGAGACTGGATTACTCTTATGTAAAAAGATAGGTTGTTCCAAGGAACAAGGGATTTAGTAATTCAATTTAGTGATTAAATGCCAGAAAATAGTAAAATAAATAAATAAATCCCTTCACAATTTTCTGTCATTCATTGTACAGTAAAGTTTTCAACATGCTTGTTTGGTCTGAGCAACAATTGAAACCCAAAGATGCTTATTTCAGCAAAATTCAAAGAAAGTAAAAACAAATTTGGGGTCAAACTTTTTGTGTTCACACAATGAATGCGGAATCCCAAAGCCCAGTTTCATATAGAACAAGTCCAGGGAGCATAAAAGTGATGTTGGAGTCAAGAAAAGTGGTTCTTTTCAGCAAAGCAAGGAGAGCTAGTCTTTTTTTTCTCTCTAGTATGGCATATTGTTTACAAATGAATAGCAGTTTTAACCTCAGTTTTGAGTGGAAATGGTGAAAGAGATCAGTTACACTTGGCATCAGGTGCCTAAGAGTACCTGAAGGCAATTTGGCTAGAGAAATGGAGCTTTACAATGAATCAGTTCTTGAAAAGTTTCAGGATTTGATCTGAAGAGAAGAGAAGAGAAAAGAAGAGAAGCGAAGAGGAGAGAAGAGAAGCAAAGAGGAGAGAAGAGAAGAGAAGAGAAGAGAAGAGACAAATCTTCAGCATCTATGTATCCATTCCCAATCCTCAAATGGTCACTGCTGATTATGGGCTGTCTGTCAGTGTAATGCTCCAAGATTAGATCACCTACAGTATATGTTGGCTAGACCCCACCACCAATCCTGCCTCCCTCTTTCACTCCCCCTCTTTCCCTCCCTGTCTGTCACCCTCTCTGAGTCGATAAGCCTCTATTCTCCTGTTTTTCCTGATATGATCGGTGTCTTCAGAAGCACTCAGACCACTTTTACAGCAGCCGCTAACTAGTGTTCCAGGCAGCTTGTGGCTATCAGGGAAAAATCACGCAGGCCTGTCTGACTACGTAAGTGTGTGGCTGCCTTCATGTGTGCGTGCTCTCTTGTGCGCCACTCCACTCGTCCATCTAGCTGTCGGCGTCTATCGACCAGGGCCATCATGTGTGTTTTGGCCTGAGCGAGGCCACAGATGCTGCAGGGCTATTAGGTGCCCATTGTTTGTTTTGAATGGCAACGGAAACAAAATTGGTCTCATTCTGATCTTATTGTGGGTAACCCTACCTCTCTCTGTGGCCATGGGAGGCAAAAACCAATCCTAATTCACTTACCCCACCCTGACATCGGCTTTTCTAATGCTTTTTGAGGGATGAAAATATGGCGACATGCAATAAGTGTCGACAGTACAGAGGTCTTAAAAGCGAGAGGGGGAGATAAATAGATAGACAGATATGTATAGGGATGCCCAGATATAAAAAAACCCCCCCAAACCCTGTATTCCTGTGTTATTTGTTTTCTTTCATGCACTTGCTGCTTCACTATTGCTCCCTTCTTCTCAGCTACTTTCCTTCCTCGTTTTGACTTTCCTTTTCTGTCCTTCATTTTTATTTACTTGTTTCCTTTCTTTCACCACAGCCAGACCATGAGTGAAGCATTGTGAATGGTTTGTAATTTATGGAGTCCATAAGTGGTGCAGATTGATAGGGCTGTTTAAGTGGAACATACCAAGACAGTGCTTTATTAATAAGAGACAGACCCTGAAAATATAGCTTTAACCTCATTCGCCATCATTGCGCACATACTAAAGTTCACTAGTTATGATGTTAGTACAATGGCAAGCAAAGAGTATTGAGTGAACTGGGCCTTTTACTTTTATGACTTCATGAATATATTGTGCTTTTAAACAACAAAAATGAACATGGATAGGAAAGATAATTATACAAACTATTTAAGGAGATAAGCTGGAGAGTGGACTCGTGATTTTTTTCCCTCTGGGGCAAGGTACGTGTGGTGCATTATGGGAAGTGGAAAGCAGCCTTATTGTCCAACTGTGAATCTCAAAGTCATATTCAGTGGTACAAACACATCTTAGTCCCTTAACACGTACATCTCATACCCACTGACACAGACTCAGACAAAGGTACTTTCCCAGTGCACTCTCTAATATCTGTTTGTTTTGGTGTTTAAAACACATATCAGGTCTTGTCTGCCAGGTCTCGTCCTCCCTGTCAGAATAAGCTTTCCGCCCTCAACTCAGCAGCATGCACCCAATCCTCACAGCCCAAACCTCTGGAGAGAAAGACGATCTTCCCACAGCAGCCAACCCTGCCCTCTCATCTGCCCTTCACACAAACAGACGCGAACGCACCAACACGTACGCAGCCTTGCCCTCTCCTCTGCCCCCTGCACACCCACTGTAATGATGTCTGTTGACCTCTAACATAAGGGCTGCCCTGGCAGATTAGTTTACAAGTGGCCTAGGGACTCTGGGTTTCAAATCTTAACCCAGACGATTTTCGTGCATTGATTATGAATCCTTTTTTTTTTTTTTTCAGTGTGGCCATGCCACCGTTGTCAGGTCTGTCCACATGTTCAACTTTGTGACTAATTTCCTACCTTAAGACTGTCATATGTATACATGTTAAATAAAAAAAACAAAAAAAGAAAAATCACATATGAAATATTTTTCTCAATCACTACAGAGATATGAAGCAACACAGTGCTAGTAAATATGTTTATGTTCACATATTTTAAACAATGTTTTTAGCATTTAGTTGCCTTAATATGACCCTGATATTATTGTCCATGTGAAAATTGAACATTATTTACCGCACTGTTGTCTCTGTAATTGCTGCTCATTTGGAGCCCTCTATTTGCCTACAACAGGGATAACAAACATAAGGCCCGGGGGCCAGAATCGGCCCGTCAATGACTGCAATCCAGCCCACTGAACAGCTTTTTATCATTTTACAGCTTTTCTTACTGATAAAGACCTTCTCCACAGCTATTCATGCTACACCAAATTGATTAAGTAATAGATAAACAATTAAATAACAGAAAAGTTCCTGTTTTTCCATTATATAGTAGAGAAATTTCTGTTTTTTACATTGGGTCCACAGTAAAAAAAAATAAATAAATAAATTTTCTGTGAATAAACAAGAACTTTCTGTTTTACAAATACAGGACAGTCTGCACAATAAGCTACGAGAACTTTTTTTGTAATTTTACACATTTATTTCTTACTTATTTTATACAATTTAAGCCCAAAAATTACATTCCTTTCCGTATATTACTTTATATTATATATTTTAATAATGAGTGCTTTGAGGCAACTGTTGTTGTGAATTGGTGCTATATAAATAAATATAACTGAATTGAATTGAATATTAAGCTATCTCAGGGAATAAATGCGTAATTAAACTTCTTTACACAGAAAGGGGAGTTTCGCTATTCCGGCCCACTCCAAGTGGGCTGTATGTTGCTCAGAATGTAAAATGAGTTTGACGTCCCTGGCCTACAAGTTAAACTGGCACTGCTAGTTAAATAACATGAAGAAGCTGAACTACATGCATACACTTGCCAACACAGCAAACATAAGTGACACCAGTCCCTAAATACATGCTTAGTCACCTCTAACCAATATATGCATGCACACACACGCGCCCACACACAGTCAGACATCAGCCATGATAAGTGGAAAGTGAGTAATAGCCCAGCAGTCTGGCAGCCAGCTGCTAGGCCTACTGTTTACATGCCAACTGATTACCCTAATTTCAAACGCAGTTAGGCTGATAAATAGCCCCACCACCACCACTACCTTCTATTTCCCTATTGTCAGCCACTGCGGGCTAGTCAGCCGGCCGGACCTGTGATTCCTTCTTGATTATTCAATAAATAACCCATAATTCGACATTGATTGGGGCTGTGAATGGGTTTTGTGGTAAGGGAGGCAGATGAGATGATGGGGGGGTGGGTGCAATTGGTTAGATGGTTAAGAGGGTATCGACCAGGACTGGTCAGTGTTTCGATGACCATTGGCCATTGAGGTCACTGCTATTCATATACATACACACACACATATTAAGGACCACATTTGTGTAGAAGCACACACCTTTTGCCTCAAGTCTGATGTGATTAGAATAAGGGTCATTAGTTCAGCCTCATTGCTTATTGTCCAAACAAAGATGTCCTGATGGAAGCTACTTAATAATTTGGGTGAAAGATGAGCAACATTGAAGCATCGCAAATGGACATGTTCTTCTCCATGGTGTCTCCATTTTTAGCAATCATCAGCATTTGCAAGCATTTCAATGTCTCTCCACATGCAAATAATTTCATTCTGATCAGTTTGAATGCTGAGCAGAAAGTGACAGCTGAGGGGATCGCTATTGTTACAACTCACCAGTGTGTAGTTGGACAGTGATTATAAACCCCAGCATTCTGTCACATTTGTTGGCCTTAGGCCCATTATGTTAACAATCTCGATGAACATTGATTGCTAATTCTTATCTCTGCTTCCGGCAATATGACCTCAGCTCATTGCTTCAAAACTTTGCCAAATTATCCCCATTGCTTTTGGTAGGCACTTCACCATGACATGGTTAGTATGGACCGTATTGAAACCTGTCCCCAAATGGATTATTCCTTCCTCCTAAGTAGGATGGATTTTATGGTGCTTGCCTGATCACTATCAGAAACCTGCTAATCGCTAGTGTGTGTGTATTTATATGTGTGTGTGTGTGTGTTTGCGTAAACCCTGCTGCCTTGATGTTGCCATTGAAGTGTCCCTGGCGTTGTACTTATTGGAGTTCCCTGATGTTAGATATTGGAATATTGATCTTAGAGAATGTTTAGCTTTCACTCTTCTCTGGTTTCATTTATATGCTCACACAGCTGACGCCCGCTTCACACAGAAGTACATGCTGCAGATGTGGCAGTACATGAGGGACCCAGATCAAATCAAACTCTCAATCAATGCTGGAGGGAAAAAAATATCTGAGTAGAAGATTTAGGTTTCAGAAGGGATTTCACATGCAACATCTTGCATGTCTGGCGGGAGACTGGAGCTAGATCAAGTAAACAATAATCAATGGTGTAAAAAGTCTTTGAAAACGAACAATTAGATTGCATTGTTTGAATTTCACTTTATTTAAAGTTACGTGGGGCAAGCAAATGGAAATGTGTTTGACAGGTTTTTAAGGGGAAGGGGTCTTATGATGCTTAATGTTCACCTACAATAAAGTGTTTTATTCAATTCTAAAGCCATACAAGTTTAGTAAGGTTTGGTTAGATGGTTAGATTCTGTAACTTTTGTTCACTTGGCAGTGCAATTTGTAGACAAACACGCACGCACACTTGAGTGTCTCCGGGACAGACTCATGCAGTCATCACCACTTAACAGGCAGCTGATGCCTTCCAACAGAAAATAGTGAGTGGCAGCCCTCCACATTTCAGAGACACCGACTAAGCGAGGCTCCCTTTTACAACAGTTACATTACAGTGCAATGTCGGTTTCCTATTAAATACCTTCTCCCAATTACCCATTATTTCCCCCTATAAAACCACTGCAGACTGCATCGGAGGGCTGTTTTATCCCCCCGTCACCCCAAGTCCTTTTGTTTCAGAAAACATGTTTCAACTTAATGCAACTGGGAGAGCTACGAGGGAAAGGGAGAGAGAGGGAGAGCAAGGAGCGAGGGAGGGGAAAGAAAAGGTAATTTAATGAAGTGAAACGTTTGATGTTGTAAATAAAAAGCAGACTGGTCGTGGGTGAGAGGCTGGGGCTAATGGACTTTGTTGGATGGTAGGTGTGGAGCTGCTGATCTTTAAAAAGCCTAAATAAAAAAGCGAACTTCTCAGATTCGATGCCAGGAAAACCTCTCGCCCCCTTTTGCTGGATCCATCGCCTGGGGCATTCACATCATTGGTTGGAGCTTATTATGCAATCACAGCAAGGTAAAAAGCGCAGCCAACCCCCTCATCTGAGTGTGTGATTATATGTGTTTGTTTCCCTGTATGTGTGTGTCAAGTTAAAATTTGGCAAAACAGTGCTTTGTCTCATTTAGAGCTATAGAGCAGAAGCCTGAAAAGAAATACCTGAGTAAAGGTGGGGAGAATGGGAAGTGTTGGAAAGGCAAAAATAGGTAAGACAGTGTGAGAAAAAAATGGAAAGCCTGGGGTGATTAAAGAATATCAAGAAGGAAAAAAAGAAGAAAAGAGGAAAATATAAGTGAAGGAAAATGTTAGAGATGGAGAGTGGAGAGAATAGGGAGAGATGGGAAAGCAGAGGCATGAATAAAAGAAAAGAGTACTTACGAAGTTAAAAGGGGGGGGAAAAGGACAGAAAGAGGAAAGCAAAGAAATGAGAACACGCGATTATGAAGGTTAAACAATGGCAGTGGTCATTACGCTTCACTTTCAATGAGAAGGAGGAGAAAAATCACCCCCCATTTATAATTCATATCCTCAATTACCACTAATAAAGTGGCATGAATGGGGCCAGCCCAGGGAATGGTGCAGGCACAATTACATGTAGTATAGCCTGGCATTAACATTTTCTATTTGACAATTTTTCAGCCTCAATTTCTCTTGGAGTTAATAAGAGCGATGATCCCTCCTTGACTTTTTCATGAAATTATTGTATGGTTATAATATTCCAATCTATTAGCCCCCCCCCCCCCCCCCCCCCCACCCCCCTACTATTTTTTTTTTTTTCCTTTTAATATT
>VUQS01077514.1:4885-16650 GCA_015108495.1 Heterochromis multidens
TTAGCTGTATTACCCACATAAATTACACAGACACACACACACACACACACTATCATCATCATCATGTGGACATGCTCAGATTTCTGTTTATGTTTCTGTATAGTTTATAATATTCTTATATGTCAAATGTTTTCAAATGTTTTTAACTGCACTTTGTTTGGAAAAGTACTATGTAAATAAAGTTATTATATTATCTTGATTGTGCATCATCATCCTCTTCATCCTTTTAATATGTCAAGATTACGTGTTAAATCCTGAACAGTCCTACAAATGGATACTGCACAGAACCCTCATACTTTCAGGCCTCTGTTAGAAGAGGTGAGCTTGAGGAAGAAGACATACACACCAATCCTCAGGGGTGTATATGCAATCAAAGTGACTGGAGGAGTGCAAAAGATGAGTTTGGAAAGTCAGAAAGTACTGTGACACAGGCAACCCAGGATTATTCTTGCTTGCGAACACAGACAGCTGTAGACATGACAGCATAGCAGCACTAGGTTGTTTTTCCTCATTCAGCTGGGGTCACTTTGCCCTCCTGAATAGAAGCATTTATGATATGGTGTATTTTCAATCAAATGTACTTTTTGTAATTACCCCCTGGAAAAATCTTCTAAACCTTTACTACGACGAGGCAGAGTTTTTTGAGAAAGTTTTCATAGAGTTACCTCCCCCTGTTGGAAAAAAACAAGAAAAATCAATACTTAGCCTGAGTTCCCCCAGTTAACAGTGTGGTACAGTAGATAGCCATGAAGCTTTTATTGAGCTAATGACAAACACTGATTGTATTTTGTCTGAAATACATGCCAAAAATGAGATAACTTAGCAATCATATTAGCACTGTCAGCAAAATCACACATTATTTTTTTGTCCCCCACCCCAAAAATAAATAAATAAATAAATAAAATAAAATAAATAAAAATTCAGGAACGAGAGTGGTCCTATTCACTCTGAAACCTGTTAGAGTATTTATTATTAATTAACTTTTAATGTAACATTTGAAGAATAATCATGAACTTCAACTACACAAGTTCAGAATTTAAATATAATCAATTCAATTTCAATTCAGTTTTATTTATATAGCGCCAAATCACAACAACAGTCATGAGGCACCCTATATTGTAAGGTAAAGACCCTACAATAATACAGAGAAAACCCCAACAATCAGATGACCCCCTATAGGCACTGTTCCACTTGGCTGCAGCGGGAAGGAAAAACTCCCTTTTAACAGGAAGAAACCTCTGGCAGAACCAGAGCCAAGATGGTTCCACAGAAGAGGGGCCTGAAAGCTGAAGGCTCTGCCTCCCATTGTACTTTTAAATACCTTAGGAACCACAAGTAAGCCAGCAGCGAAGTGCTCTATTGGGGTGATATGGTACTATGAGGTCTTTCATATTTTTAATGAAATTAATATGCACAGTATTCTCAGTCTCATACTTTCCTCTTCAGACACAGGTGAGCCAATTAAATGTGACAAACGGTTTAACATGTCAGAATGAAATCCCTCTTCTACTTAGTGTTCTTTGGCCAGTTGTGCCATTTAACTTCAGTAATTAATATGAAATAATCTCAAATTTCAACAGCACAAAAACAGTCCATTTCAAAAGTAATAAATAAATAATAATAAATATTTCACTACAGTAGGTTCGGAACAAAACAGGCTGCTTTGGTGACAGACTTTTTCTGCTTTCCTGTGGAGTGACTTCTGCAGTGTGTCTCCCCTCTTTTACCCACATCTGCCAATGTCCGTACAGAGAAGGAGGGAACTCTGTTACATTTGTTGAGATCAGCAGCAGAGTTGTGGAGTTTGAGAGTTAATAAGTATGTGAAAATGACTTGGCTCTGGAACTTGTTCTAAAGCATCATTGACCACAAGTTCTAACTTGTGAATAATGCAGTGAATGATGGTCAGGTTAGAGTTGATCTTTCACTTACGTTTATGGCTGTTCCTCTCTCTCCAACCCTTTACAGCAGCTGCACCATCAGGATTTTCTGGGAAATCCCCCCTCCCCCATCCCCCCAACAAATCACACCCCAAAGTGTGCTGATAGCTCTTCAACACAGTAGTTAGATAGTTCAGATAAAAAGTCATTGCAATATTCTGTTGGTACTTTTTGTTAATTTTGTATGTTTTTGAACTATAATTAAATACAGTAATACACTTTGAGTAACTTAAAAAAAAAACAGATTCCACAAGTTTGAGACTTAAGTTATTCATTTTCATGAACTGTTTAGTACCAAAAGTACTAGGTTAGGTTTAGGCAAAAACACAAAAAACAGATTTGAGCTAAAATGCAGCTTACAACATATTTACAACATAAAGCAAGCCACAGTTAGTTGGCTTAATGTAACAATTGCCACCAGATTTTATATGTAGTTCTTCACATGACCACCAGATGCCCCTTACATAACCTGACTTGCTCAGTGTTTATTGTTGATTTATAATGGATGACAACAGCCTACTTAGACTGCTAGAAGGTAAAGGAGTGATATGTATGGTATTCTTTATAACATTACTGGGCTGAATAACATCAAATAAAGTATCAATTTACATTGAGTGAAAACAGTTGGAGATTTAAAATATAATTAAAGAAAATAAGTCTAGAGTTTTTAGTTTGCACATTACATATAATATATTACATCTCTCCAGCGGAAAGTCTTAAAATTGTTTCAGAAATAGCAGATCAATCCTAACTTCACCATAAAAGAGACATTTAGACATTGAGACGTTTAGTCATCTTCAGAGTTCTCAGCCACAATACAGCCACACACACACCAGACTTCACTGTGAGGTGGCGCAGCGCCCACACACTCCACCAAGCTGCCATCACATGTCAGTCAAAGTGTGCCATGACCAATCAGAAAGGCCTGTCACTCCCCTTTTGTCCTGGATATCCTATGGTTATTGTTTAGACAAGCAGAACAGACAACCATTCACACAACTGTGTGTGTATGTGTGAAAATACGTGTGTGAATGCCACTGTGACAATCACTGAAAAGCACTGGCAACCACTTGATCAAAGCAGACTGAGGCGCCACAGTTGTCTCAACAACATGTAGCAATGCCATGGTAACAACATCACAAGAATTTTTACCAGTTTTCCATAAAACACTCTGCTTTACACACACAAACACATTGAAATGCTCGCCAAAGATTATATATCAATTTGACTTTTATTCACAATTATACTGCTTTACCTGAATTCACAGTCTTGCAGTTGGTTATCATATAATGAGGTACCAGAACAGCCAGTCTCTTACTATATTCTAGCACACCAAAGGGAAAGCCAAAGTTTCAAACCACACCTGTATTCATTTCCATGCAAAATAGCTTCTTTGTCATCTGACATGGCCTCCTATATTCTTTTGATGAAGATATTTCTTTACAGTAAACTGCACTAGTATACATGTTGCATCCACTGACATTTTCACACAGTGGAACAAACAGTCTTGCTGCCTCTGGTTTAGATTCAACAGTCTTTTGAAGCAGGCCAACTTTCTTTCAGATGAAAGGGATGTTTGGTTTCCAAGTGCTTCTTCAGCTTGCATGGCAACATGACAGAATTAACCAATACATGACAAACTTGAGCTGAGGACTGTTGACATCCCAGGTCCTGCTGAAGCCATAAGACAGGTAGCTTTCACCATAGTTTCCACAGACAGTTCTTTTTTCTTTTTTCTTTTAGTGGTGGGTCATACTGGAGTTTAGTTGTGATTTTCTCCATACAAGGAAGTTTTCCAATTTCCTCAAATCACAAATTTTGTTTATCCTTCTTACTAGTAATTGCAGCCTTTGATGTGTAAAATGTAAAATTTCTGTAGTTTCTGTAGAATTTCCCACCATGCAGCAACTGCCAGAGTGGAGTTATATTCCATTGAACAGAAGATTTTTGAAAACATTTTTAGGGTCGAAAACTTAACTCTTATGTTGGTAAATGAATGGCTAGAAAGTAATGGTACAATACTGATACAGCAAATTAAAAATATATCCATTATTTTGTGTATTCACGTCCAGTTATAATATGCTGCAGTATTAAGAATGTTTAACACAAAAAAATAAATAAATAAAAATAAAAAACACAAGGCGCACCTAAGCCTCACATCACACGATTTTGGAAGCTCTGCTCTAACTTACTTAGTGGTGACTTTACTATTCAAATCCAAATTTCACACAGTTAATATGCTGCTATTTACACCCTCTTATTACAGAAATCCTTTGTGGAATCATTCTGTGCCCCCCCCCAAGATCTCCAGATTTCCAGAGCTGAGTCCAGAGTTGTATTTTGAACATTCTACTTTTTGAAACATCACAGTCCAGTTTTTGCTCTCTGCACAGCAGAGATTGCTCTGTCTGACTAACTACTAATGTATTGTTTGCTGCTGATGGAGGCTAGTTGAACTCCAACACTAAAATTAATTAATTCTAGTTCTTTTTTCCACAGACTTTATATAATAGAGAGACATGGCACTCAAAGTATCCTGAAATTAAATCTTTCCGAGAATTCCTTAAAAGCCAAGTATGACTTATATAGAGAAAAAAATGCCCATGTAAGTGTCTGGGGGTATTTCAAGAGTGGTAAGACTTACTTCTGAAAGGACTTTGAAAAAAGTGAGAACATCTTGGTGGTTCTTTCTCTCTTATTTGTGAAAACCAAATCAAAATTATGAATGAACCCCAGAATCCACCAGTTTGACTTCAGAGAACAACACTTTGCAAAAACAGCAGTTGCTTATTTGGTAAATGTAAATGCATGCTGGATAGAGTGCTTAAAGACTCCACTATCTACTGCTTTGTCCAACATGCATTAAAAAAAAAATATATATATAAGTCAAAAATTTATAGAACTAACATGTATGGTATACTATGTCTTTGAGCTGGGAAGAGTTATTTATTTGAAGACCATGTACTATGTGTTATTTGTAAGTGTTGTCCCTGGCTTTTTGCATCACCTAGTGGTTAATAAATAAATTGCAAAAGGATTACCAAAAAGACAATACTATATTGATCCGTTGTAATATTTATAATATATTTGTAAATCATTTAAAAAAATGTAGTATTGATGGTCAGCAGAAGTACAAAACACATGGTATTATTGCTGAATTTGTATACCAAGACGTTTGTAAGA
The DNA here is from genome assembly GCA_015108495.1 of Heterochromis multidens. NCBI lineage: Eukaryota > Metazoa > Chordata > Actinopteri > Cichliformes > Cichlidae > Heterochromis > Heterochromis multidens. Next base: position 10,009 of record VUQS01077514.1, read on the forward strand.
AAACTGATGATTTTTATTAGTGATAGTTTGTAGTAGTAGCGAATAATTTTAAAAACTGCAAAATGAGCAAATGACTTAAATTAGCAAAATGTGACCAAGAAAACAAATGAAAATATTAGTTTAAATAAGTATAGAAAAAAAAAAATCAAAATATCAGAACTAAATTACCAGGATGAATCACCTCAGAAGCCATCCTGAACTCAAAAAGTGTTTCAAATTTGACACCTGGAGTCAGCCATAGTCTTTGAATTGACCAAATAATAAATAAAGAAATAAATATGAATACTTAAAATCAGATGTCACTGTAGGCCCTTGACTTGTCTTTCTGTGGCACTGAAAGACAAAAATCAATCAATCAATCAATAAATGAATGAATAAATACATACATACATACATAATCAAAGACTATTTGGTATATTTAATCCAGATCATTTTCCTACTTTCTGGCTCTATCACCTCCAACCTCCTCCCTTTCCCTCTCCCTCTATTTATCAGCAGCCTGTCTCTATATGTTTACATTCACACAGGGATAAATGGTTTTTCTGTTGCTAATTGCGGCTGTGTGTTTTTCTGTTGGCTGGTTTTGTGTTTCTCCAATCAGAGCTCTGAGATCCTGTATGGAACCTGTTTGTTTTTTCAAGCACAGGGATATCATTTATAATGTGTGTGAGTGTGTGTGAGTGCGTTTGTTTGTGTGACCCAGTTTTTGCTATCTCATGGGGCCAAAATGTATTCAAAAGATTGACAACTCTGTACATTTCAAGGTCAGAATTACATTTAAATTTAGGAATATGCCAGGCATACAGGTTTAAGGTAATGTTTAAACTCCAGAACCCTGGTTTCATGATGAGGTTGGTAAGAAAAATATGTATCAAACTAATAAATTATGAGTAACAAGCAGTAGGTGTGTAGCTGCATGAAGCCAAGGAGGAACAGGAATATTTAATGTGAAGGATTAATCTTATGAAGATCTTTAGCCAGATGGTGGCATAAGAGGACCCTCTGTTTCTTCCAGCCAGTACTGGGTTATATTTATTTAGTTTGTATTTATTTGAAAAGATGGAATGCAGCCCAGCAGTATGAAGGCTCTCTTTTCACCTCTCAATGAGGAATGATGGGAGTTCAGTGATGAGGTTGGTTGTGGTCCGGTTGTGGTGGGCATAGTTACAGGTCTGGATCACTACACTCTGTGAAGATTATGTTTTTAACTGCTTCCGGTGCTGATCAGAACTCACTGTGGCTGTTAGAATGAACAAACCACATAGAGTTTGATTTAACATCTTTAGATAGACCAGACACATCTGATACTGAGCATGAAAGCATGAAACAGGTTAAACAATGTGGTCCAAAGATCTCCAAGGATCTTGGAGTCCTGTATGGACACTAGATCTTCTGATCTTCTGTGATCATTTTAACCTTAACTCTTTAACATTTCCCCTAGTTTTAAGTCATTATGCTAAATAAATTAACAAGCCCCTGGCTCCAGGCAACTATTCATTTTTCAGATATGAAAAATGTATTGATCTTCTCTTTCAACTGTCAGCCAGTTTGTTAAAGTGTTTAACTAGTGCTTTTGCAAGTTTTTAGTGGGAACATCTGGGAGTCACCAGGCATTTAACTGGGGTCTCTCTTAGTTGCTCTGGAGATCTCTGGAGGTTTGTGGAAACTGTGGCTGCCTGCTGTTGCTGGCAGTGACTCTTCTGCTGTCACTTGACTCATTATGGTGTCACAGGCTTGGCTTTTGAAAGTGCTAATTATTTTTTACAGCCAGGGCCCCAGCTGGAAAGTGCTGTAGAAAAGTAACATAATTACATTTTTACATCACCTTAAAGGTGAGGGTTTGGAGACAGAACATTTGGCCATGCAGAGACAAGCCCAGTGAAAAGCTGAAACGTCATCTACTCTAATGTTGCATTAGGAATAGGGTTATGTCATGAAAAGCCATTATGATACCACAGCAAACCAAGAGAAAAATCAGTCACAATCAGTCCTGACATCCTGCTTGCAGTGTAAAATAATGTTGTCTAAAGTTACCTTGACTCATTGGACCTCTAGCCAAAACATCAAGTCAGACAGAAAAAGAACAAATGGAAAGCTAAAAGGTTTCCATTCATGTATATTTTTTAATTTACTGGATAGAAAGATAAAGACCTTCTTTTGATCTGACAGTCTGTCAAAGACTTTCCATAGTGCTGGTTTTGCTTGCATACCGAGTAGTACAATTAGTACATAAGCATTTAGGATAAGCTGTGTGATCAGAGTTAACCACATGTAATTACTCATTATACTAACTGATAAAAAAGCATTACTTTGCTAATTACTTAACAAAAACAAAACAACAAATTGTAATTGCTACATGTTAGCAAGCTTAACGGTGACCTAGTTAGTGCAGGAAGGAGCACTCTAAAGTCCTGTTACTGAAACTGTTGGGATTTCTCACCGTCTATTTTGCCTTTGAACAGCCAAGCAACCATGACTTGTAATTATTATTATTTTTGCATTTGCCAGGATCAGTGTCTCCTCTTCTAGAAAAAGCAAATAACTTCCCAACACTCCACCCCTATAAGACAGAAAGTGCAGCAGAACTTTAACAAGAAATAGAGAAATTTAATGAATACAATATAATAATATAAGACTTTAAAAAAGCACAATAGTTTGCAGACTTGAGCTTTTAGAAATGTATTTTTACAGATTTTTGGGGGATATTTCTCCCTACTTTTCATGTAAAATCAAACAAAAAGCATAAAGCTGGCAAACAGTACTTTACTTCAATCACTTTATTTATGCTCAAGCAAAATGATGGAAATGGATGACTGGCAATACACACACGAGCTTTGCCCTCCCACCTCTCTCACCAATGTTAAAGCTGTCTCTTTATCAATTTTTATCCCTCCCACTTTCTCTCTCTCTCTCTCTCTCTCTCTCTCTCTCTCTCTGTCTCTCACCCACATGCACCCTTTGTCTCTCTCCCCTTTTGCCAACAGCCCACATTGGTGACATCACAGTTTAATTAACCAATCACCAGGAAGCCAGTCCATCACTGTCACAAACTTGGCCAATCAGTCGCCACATTCAAATTCCCCACAAGCCAATCGCAGCAAGCCTGCCTCTGTTGGTTTGGTATAAAACAAGGAAAAAGAGCTGTCTTAATGTGGGAACAGCATGTACCCACATTAGGACAGTGTGACATGTATTTCATGAATGAAGGAAAGTACAGTGAATGGTATGCAAACAGAAAGTATGGGGGGTGAGAAAGTCTGGCCCATGTTTGCTTTATTGACAAGTAGTCTCTCTCTCTCTCTGTGTGTCTTTATTTATGTATATATTCTCCTCTGCCACACAGACACAAACCTCAGTGCCAAATCAAACAGAGTGACTAATTTTAAAAATGAGATGTCAGTAAGAGGCAGCTCCCCTTCTGTAAACACCTGCTGTAATGAAAGCCAGACCATCCTGAGAGAGATGATGATGATGTTGATGATGATTTTTTTTTTCCTGTCGAGTGTTAGAATAAAGTCAAAACACATTCATTACATTACAGCCTTCCCACCCTTTAACATTTTCTCTCTGAGACTATATTTTCCATCTTTCTGTATTCCTGAAGCCCTCTGCATCTCATCTCAGCATCAGCTGTCGCAAAACTGGCTCTATAGAGCAAATGTGAATGAGCACATGAAGAGTCATTCACATTCCAGCTACATACAGTACAAAGGCATATGAGTTTCATTATTTTGCAGTTTTACAACAGTGGAACAACGGTAGCTTTAATGTGGCCTTTTTCAGACTGATCAACAGCTAAAGAACCTTTAATGTCACAGTGAAAACCACAGACTGTATATACAGTACTGTGCAAAAGCTTTGAGCCACCCCTCATTTCTTTATATTTTGTTTCCAAGGAGCCAGACTTTCTTATAATTTTTAAAGTGATCTTAAACAATAGTTCTCCAGGCTTTTGGAAGGTCTTTCAAAGTTTTTCTTTGGACATTGGCTGCTTTTTCACTCACTTTCAGTCCAGTCCTTGTTCCTGATCATTTTCAGAGGAATGATTTTTGCTTGTGAAGAATAATTCATTCAAACATAAAAAGCAACCTAACCCAAAGGATGAACCGGTGTGGTGCCTACACATACTACAACAACTTAGCAACTAACCAATTTTAAATTGTATCTTTAGGCACTGTTATTAGCAGCCTGTCCTAAAAACACATCATTTGTTCCCATTTCTTTAATTGAATCTACAAAAACACAGTTTGACAGGCACAAAATAGTGTTTTTGCAGGTGATTCCCAAAGAGCTATTAGCCAAAAACTATATCTCAGCATAATCTGTAGCTTATCCTTAAAAAATATGAGGAAACTGGACAAGTGCAGGACAAAAGAAGAAGTGGTAGGCCTAAAAAACTATATACAGCAAACTCCAGCAAAGGCCTGACTCAGGACCTGAGAGATTAATTGGGCTCTTCTCATCTGCTAGTCATACTGTTCACTGAAGTCAGAAATGGTCTCAGTGGAAGGGTGGCTGTCAAGAATCCATTCTTAAGGAAGGAAAATGGGAAGAAAAAGCTTAGGAATCCCAAATTCCACAAGACTTGGACTGAAAATCAGTGGCAATGGGTCTTATGGAGTGATGAATCAAAATTTTAAATTTTTTATTCAAATATTGTTGATATGTATGGAGGAAGTCAGGAGAGAGGTACAACAGTGAGTGTCTACAACCATGTAAAACATGGTGGAGGATCTGTTATGGTTTGGGACTTTACCTCAGCAAAATGGTATTGGTGATTGTGTCAAAATTGATGGAAATATGAATGTAGAAAATTACCGTTAGATTTTGATCTACTATGCGATACCATCTGGAAAGCATCTGATTGCCGACAGCTTCATTTTTCAGGACGACAAACACACTGCCAATGCAGTAAAAGCATATCTGGATAGAAAAACACACAATGGAACACAATCAGTCATGGATTGGCTTTCCCAGAGCACAGACCTCAACGTTATGCAAACAAAAAGAGGCTAAGAGTCAATCCCTGATCTAATCCCACCCCCACCTTGAACTCATCTGTCACTGGTACCGCACACCTCACCACTGTCCTGCTGTCCTCATACATGTCCTGCACCAGTCTCACATACTTCTCTGCCATTGCTGACTTCCTCATGCAGTACCAGAGTTTCTCTCTTGGCACCCTATTATATGCTTTCTCTAGATCTACAAAAACACAGTAAAGCTCCTTCTGATCTTCTCTGAATTTCTCCATCAACACTCTCAAAGCAAACATCACATCTGTAGGGCTCTTTTTCCGCATTTGACTGCTGCTCACTGATTGTTATCTCTGTTTTTAACCTAGCTTCAACAACTTTTTTCCCATAGTTTCATGGTAGGGCTCATCAGCTTTATCCTTCTGTACTTACTACAGCTCTGCATATCATCCTTGTTCTTGAAAATCAGTACTAGTACACTTCTCCATTCCTCAGGCATCTCACTCTCCAAGATTGTGTTAAACAGTCTGGTCAAAAAGTCCACTGCTCTGTCTCCTAGACATCTCCAAACCTTCACAGGTATGTCATCTGGACCAACTGCCTTTCCACTCTTCATCCTCTTCATAACTGCCCTCACTTCCTCCTTACTAATCCTCTGCACTTCCTGATTCACTAACTGTCCTCCATCCGTCCCATTTTCTACATTCATCAACTCCTCAAAGTACTCCTTCTATCTTCTCAACACACTCTCTTCAATTGTTAGCACATTTCCATCTCTATCCTTAATCACCCTACCCTGCTGCACATCCGTTCTAACTCGATCTTTTTGCCTGTCCAATCGATACAAATCCCTTTCTTCTTCCTTAGTATACAGCCACGCGTACAACTTACTACAAGCCTTTACCTTTGCCTTTGCCACCTCTCTCTTTGCCATACGCCTAGCCCCCCAGTACTCCTGCCTACATTCTTCATTTCCCTGACTATCACACTTTTTCTTTGCTAACCTCTTCCTTTGAATATCTTTCTCTACTTCCTCATTCCACCACCAATTCAATTTTGATTTAATTCAATTCAATTTTATTTATGTAGCACCGAATCACAACAACAGTTGCCTCAAGGTGCTTTATATTGTAAGGTAAAGACCCTACAATAATAGAGAGAAAACCCCAACAATCACACGAACCCCTATGAGCAAGCACTTGGTGACATTAGGAAGGGAAAACTCCCTTTAACAGGAAGAAACCTCTGGCAGAACCAGGCTTACAGTGGGGCAGCCATCTGCCATGACCGGTTGGGGGTGCGGGGAGGGAAACAGAACTTTTGCTTTATCTATCCATGAAGCCAGATGACACACACCAATTAGTTAAACTGCAGAAATATCTTAAAGACATAAAGACCTGGATGACCTCTAATTTCCTGCTTCTAAATTCAGATCAAACTGAGGTTATTGTACTCGGCCCTAAAAATCTTAGAAACATGGTGTCTAACCAGATACTTACTCTGGATGGCATTACCTTGGCCTCCAGTAACACTGTGAGAAATCTTTGAGTCATTTTTGACCAGGATATGTCCTTCAATGCACATATTAAACAAATATGTAAGACTGCTTTCTTGCATTTGCGCAATATCTCTAAAATTAGAAACATCCTGTCTCAGAGTGATGCTG